>ML782862.1:761511-785686 GCA_009831015.1 Picea engelmannii | reverse complement strand
TGTTGGTTGTGGAGCCTGATTATCTTCCTGATTCAGAGGTCCTTGCTTTCAGCCGTGTTTATACCCCATGAAGTATTTACACCCTAGAAGTATGTACACTCTTCCATGCGGGGGAGTACAGAGGGGGGGTACCCCCTCTGCGGAGTCCATCCCCCCAGCTAGGGGGTCTGGGGGCAAGCGGGGGTTCGGGGGCGAAGCCCCCGAAGCAAAAATTGCCTTATAAAAATATATTGTAATTTCATTGTAAATCTAGACCGTTCATTATAAGGTCACAGATCTAACGGTAGAGATTATGTTAGGGTTTTTTCCCTAGAAGGCAACCCTCTTTTATGAGGGAAATTTATTGCGGCTATGATTGATGGTGAATATTTTATTCTGAGAGAGGAGACTGTGAGAGAAAGAAGAGGAATTTACAACGGGTTTTGTTGTAGGTTGTATCCCTTCATTTGCTGGATAATAATAAAGGAAGGACCTGGCAATTTCTATGGTGGACGTAGCCCACACTGGGTGAACCACGTAAATCTGTGTCTCTCTTGTATTGTGTGTCTTCTATGTTTTGTTTCTACATTTGTTTTATTTTATTGCTCCGCGGTCCTGTTTTTTCTAACACCTTGCGCATGCTCTTTCGTAGTTGTAGGGAAGAGATGAACCTTAGGCAAACTCCTTGGTTCCTACCTACAATCACACGTATTTTTCCCTCATCATCAACCAAACTCGGTCGTTTTGTCTTACAGTTGAGTATCGCTTCATGCGATTCCAACCAGTCCATACTGATCACAATGTCATAAGATCATAATATTGTGACGTACAGGTTGGCCTTCATGAAAAACTATCCCGAGTTAAGGCTACAGCCTGTAACCTTTCCTACAACCTTATGTTTGGCTCCCGAAGCCATTTCTACGAAGCTAAACTCGTCATGTTCAACTGCCTTTACCTAAATTCTTTTTAGCATTGCACTAGAAATAAAGTTCTATGTAGCACCTGGATCTATCAAAATACTAAGGGTCTGGTCAGAGATGGTACCTGACGTCTCGGGCACAATAGACAGGTGCTCGGCGTGGTGGTTATTCACCACTACATGAATCTGATGGGCCTTGCCCAAATCTCCTACGGTAGTGTGTTCAGCTAATTCGACTGCTCTAACCCTCTCAATTGGGGAGTCACATTGGTAATGTGGCTCTCCACATGTCCAGCACCTAGTCTTTGGTCCAGTACTCCTGGTCCCTGAAGTAGAAGCTGATGACCCACATCATGAAGCTTGAAGCAATTTTACGAACATTTAATCAGATATGGAAAATAAATGACTACGCTAAATAACATCATCAACGATCATCAAGGCGCAAAAATCATCTTAATAAACAAACACATGTAACCTAAACTTTCATGGAGAGAGAGAACCATAATATCCACAATCATGCATTACCATACACTTATCATGGCACAAGAAGGAAAACAACAACCAAACGTTTTATTGACCTTTCAACGCATGCAAGCAAATAAATCTAAACATTATACAATACTTCACTCATTACCTTAAACTTCCTAGCGCGTCAAAGATAACTGAGTTAAAAATCGTCATTCATAAATAACTAAATAAACTAAATAATTGGACATCTAAAACTATCATTCCATACATTCAATTTCATGCATGAAAGAATTCATTGAATCTAAGTGAACATGCATTCACGTCATCCATTGTGCAAGACTACCCAAGCCCTTTTATTCCAAGGCGCAAGGAATCTAATCACTAAATCCTTTAAATAATGACATACGATAAGTCTCAAGGTAATAATCATAAATTAATATTAATAATCATTAAAACAATAAATTAATCATCCTTACAACTATTGGAATGATTTCTCATAACATTTTCACAATTTAAAACTAATTTACTTCCTAATAACATTTTCAAAATTAAAAGCAAAACAACACAATTTTCTTCAAGGAAGGCTTGTGATTCGACTTGTAAACATATCCTCATCATTGCTAAGGTGCTTGACTAAAATATTAAAGTTTTGGGATGTATTAGTTTCCATTACTTGCCACCTAAATAAATGACATTTTCATGATTTAAAGTGCCATATTTTTTAGACAATGAGGGCATGCAAGGCATCTGAAATCCATCAAGAATATAGAAAGGTGAGGGCGCACATGGCCACCCAAATTCTGTCAAAGGATCGACAACGCTTCTCTGAAATAAAATCGCAAAGGGAGCAAGGGAGAAATAGAAAAGGTCAACCATGCAGGCGAAGAGAGCAACAAAGTAACACAGGGGTGATGAATACATTTGGGCGTAAGTAAAAAGGAAAAACACAATAGAAATAATCTTGAAAGAGCATAGAGGTAAACTCTGTAAAAACGTCGAGCAGTTTCTCAAGGGACAACACTGAGGTAAGGCGAATGGCTAAGTTCAACGTAAGGTAATTTATGAATTCGACGAGGAAGGGAAAAATCTCAGAGCTGGTACCAAGGGTTTGCTAGACTAGTATTCAAGACTATGAATCAAGCTCGTCGCACACATAAGTTGAAAGTTCTAGGATGAATGGGAGAACCAAAAAACCATAAAATTACCAAATGCTTAAATCAAATCAAGAAACTTCACTACCCATGTTCCACCGAGACAGTCAGTACGTTTAATTCGATTGAAATTTGTTTACACAACAATAAAAAAATGATTCCAGCGAATCTTATTGAAATGCAATGATCAAGAACATGCTCGTTCTCCTTTGTTCAATCTCTTAGAAATAAAAAAATTTAGAGGGTGTACTTGAGTGGTTAGGACTCATCTTGACGTGCAGAGGTCCATCAAGACTAGTCTAATTTGGATCATAATTTCATCACTTTTACAATAACCTTAAGAACTACATTCTCATTGAATCCAAATTGGCAGCCTACATTCTTACGACAATTTGAAATGAAATCTAAATCTATCAAAAACCCAACAAATCATTCGTTGTATATATATACAGAAATGGATTCTTTTTCTTCAATCAGATTATATTTATAAACTAAGATTTAAGATAAACAATCGATTACAAATACCATAGAATTACATTTTCAAAAATCTCATCGCAAGAAATATTCAACCGAAGGCCATAACCATACTAGTACAAAAATTGCAATCTTATACAATTAACATCTTTAGCAGAAATACCATAACTGACAAGTTGACTTCTGAAGGTGTCCTCCCACGATCTCGCTCCGTCCAAATCCTACTCGCTAATCACTAAGATCTCACTGGTACCTCCCAGCCAATGCTAGGGGTACTCTTCTTCCCCCTGATCCCCTCGGGCCACAAAGGGGCCACACACACAAACCATAGAAAGCTAGCTCCCAGCTCACCTTGCAAGGTCGAGCTACCACTCTCTATTCGAGTTGGATATCCCAACTCCCACAAGAAAAATCAGTCAAGAGTAAATTTTGGCAGCATAACCTTACGCATACCAAACGTCATCCATTCCCCTCCTCCACCATTTCTTCTATAGAGTTTTCTTTGTGCTTGTTGCCAAAAACGCACATTATTATTTTTTTTATTAAATTTATTATTAGGAAAATTCCCCCCCATACACTTGTCACTCGATCCCTTAGTCCCACCAGAAATTCATTTAATTAATTAATTTAATTTTCCAATTTCCCTCACCCACCTAAAAGCGTTCCTAAAAATGCGCCTCGATGTCCCTTTATTCCCTCACATTCCCTTAATGATTGACATCTTTCTTAAAGCTTAGTTGAGTTCATTTTAGGAAAGTTCTCTATATTAGATTCCTTTTATGTTCCACATCCCTTTTGCAATTAATTTTCCCTTTTTGTCTAAGTTCGAATTTAGCAAGTTTTGCACATAAACAACAATCAATCTTTTTTTTTAAATAATTTAATCCTCCATTAATTTATTTATTTTTAATTTTAATTTTTACCCCCACTTTTCTTCATTCCCCCCTTTATTAATTGCTTAATTAATTTTTTGTTCTCATGTCCTACTTAGACCTAGGCTTTAAATTCAATTGGGCATACCAAAAAAAAATTTGAGGGAAATTTTATAATTTTTAAACTTACTCAGCCAACATTTACTTTAAGGCCGACCAGGTCAAAATGAGATATTGTTTCTAGGTACCTATGTTTATTGACTCACCAATATTAAAAACTGCAACGTGCTCTTCAAGACGCACTACGTGCTCCAATGGTGCCACTCGCCTTCATTGAAGTTTCATTTATGCGACGTGCCCTTCAAAATGCACTACGTGCTCCAAGGGTGCCACTCACCTTTTGACTGATTTTGGTAGACATCTTCCCTTAGAGTCAATACTTCGTCAGGCAATCTTGTGGAAGACTAAGGGCCTCTAAGGAATATGGGGCCTTCCTTAAAGTGCACCCTTTAGAATCTTCATGAGCGATTGTCTGAGTCTGCCCTAACGACATCATGGATCTCTCGAACTAGGTAATCGTTAACCTACAGTTCGAGCCACAACAGGAGTGTTAGTAGGTTATGGCAGGGCTACTACCACACCTCTCCCTCAAAATATCTGGTTGTCATGCATGACCCCTTTACTCCAAATGTGAGTATGATTAGAAATATTTCGTTCGCTTGCATCCATCAACAAACAATGTCAGTGATCCATAAACAACATCATAATATACCAGTCATATGTCACATATGTAATAACATAAATATGCAAACCATAAAATTCCACTCCCTGACTTGATCTAAAGTCTAAGGAGGTCTATCAATGCCATCAACATACTCAATCAGTCCATATTCCTGCACACTCAGGAAAAACCAGTCAATAGCACCCGTCAATATAATATAATAAAATTCATATCATCATATCCACAAAATCATCATAATCCATAAGCGAAACAATCAATCATATAATGAACCGGATCACTTACACACAAGTCTCCTCAAAGAATAAGTTGCATTAGGTGCGCACAAGAGAGGGATGTTACATACACCCCCTCTTGTTTTAAACTTTGTCCCGAAGTTTCATAGTATGTAAGTGCATAAATAAAGTATCTCACAATATCTAAATGTCTAGCTATCAAAAAAAAATGGAAACTATTGACACATATCATATGCGTCCTCCCAAGTAGTCGAGTGCAGACTATAATTGTCCCACTGGACCTTGACCTGATCGACTGTCCTCATCCATATCAGGGAGTTTTATATCGACGCTGTCGTCAAAAGCTCCTTGAGCCTTCGAAATGCTTCCGCACATTTCTCGGTCCATACAAACTTCTTGTTTTTCTTCTACAATTCCATAATCGGATTTTCTGTCTTCGAAAAACCCTTGACAAGCTGTTGATAATATCCAGCTAAACCCATGAAGCCACACACTTCTGGGACATTCGTCGGTGCAAGCCATTCCATAATATCCTTGACCTTCGCTGGATCCACAACGATACCTTCGTCGGAGATGACATGCCCTAAATAATGAATCTTTGATTGATAAAAAGAACATTTAGACAGTTTCCCAAACAATTTGTTCTCTCATAGACACTGTAGTACCAAGCGCAAATGTTCGTCATGTTCTTCCATCATCCGAGAATAAATCAAGATATTGTCAATGAATAATTGAACAAACTTGTCCAAGTATTCGCGAAATACTCCATTCATAAAGCTCATGAATACCCCTATGGTGTTTGTTATTCCAAATGGTAAAACAATAAACTCGTAATGTCCAAACCTCATCTTAAAGGCGGTCTTAGGAATGTATTCCTCCTTGATCTGTAACTAGTGATACCCTGATTTCATGTTGATCTTCAAAAACACCATTTCACCCTTCATCTGATCAAATAGATCATCTATCATTGGCAATGGATATTGGTTCTTGATCATTGCTTTGTTCAATTGAAATTAGTCAATGCAGAGTCTCCATGGCCCATCCTTCTTTCGTATGAAAATAACAGGTGTGCCCCACGGTGACACACTCAGATGTATAAGTCTTAGATACAACAACTCCTTCAGTTGCATTTTCTACTCCTATAACTGAGGGGTCGACATCTGATAAATCATTTTTTCTATCAGTTCAGTTCCCAGTTTTAGGCCGGTGGTAAATTCCAATTCCCTCTCTGCCAGCAACCCTGGTAACTCCTCTGGGAAGACATCCACAAATTCTCGTACCACCGGAAGGTTTTCTAGTTCTTTCAACACACCCTTTTCATTCAACACAAGGATCGCATATAGCTTGCATCCCTTGCGCATGCTCTTCCATAGTTGTAGGGAAGATATGAACCTTAGGGAAACTCCCTGGTTCCTATCTATAATCACACGTCTCTATCCCTCATCGTTGACCAAAATCAATCGTTTTGTCTTAGAGTTGAGTATTGCTTCATGCGATTCCAACCAGTCCATACCGATCATGACGTACACGTTGGCCTTTGTGACAAAATCTCCCAGGTTAAGGCTACATCCTGTAACCTTTCCTCCAACATTTTGTTTGGCTCCCGAAGCCATATCTACAAAGCTAAACTCGTCATGTTCGACTGCCTTTACCTTAATTATTTTTAGTGTTGCACCAAAAATAAATCTCTCTATAGCACATGGATCTATCAAAATAATAAGGTTCTGGTCAACGATGGTACCTGACATCTCGATCAAAATACACTGGTGCTCAGCTTGGCGGTTATTCACCGCTGCATGAATCCAATGGGCTTTGCCCAAATCTCCTACGGTAGTGTGTCTGGCTGCTATGGCCCTCTCAACTAGGCACTCATGTCGGTAATGTGGCTCTCCACATGTCCAGCACCCAGTCTTCGGTCAAGTACTCTTGATCCCTGAAGTAGAAGTTGATGGCCCACCGGCCTGAAACCCTGGTCTATGCTGTTGAACATGCCTAAACTAATGTTGTTGCATTCGACGTTGTTGTTGGTGTTGTTGGTGTTGTTGGTGTTGTTGTTGGTGTTGTTGCATTCGACGTTGTTGTTGGTGTTGTTGGTGTTGTTGCATTCGACGTTGTTGTTGGTGTTGGTGTTGTTGTGGATCCTCTCGGACTTCCTCGATACCCCGGTGGATGTCTAGCTGGTGTTTGATGTTGTTGTGCACCAGATGTCACATGTCCCATTGGTCTCGCTGGAGTCCTTCTCTGACCCCTGCTAATGAGCTCCTCCTCAGCTATGAGGGCCTTCTGGACAACATTGTGCAACGTATGAGGCATTAAAATCCTCACTTTCGCACGAATGATGGCATTAAGGCCGAACAAAAACTTGTTGACCTTAATCTTCTCGATATTCATGTGTGGAGCATATCAAAGGAGCTCCATGAAACAAGCCTCGTACTCTGGCACCATACGGGCGTCCTATTGCAAGGTGTTGAACTCATTGAGTTGACGCTCAACGAACTCCTCAGACAGATACCTCTCCCGGAACCGCTCCTAGAACAGTTCCCATGACAGGTCTTCGCCGACCATGTTCAGTTGCAGCAAGAGCGTCTTCCACCATAGAAGAGTGCTCCCCTTCAGCTGAAAGACTACCATGCGGACCTTCATGTTGAAGGTATAGTGACGAAGTGCAAATCACATCGCCATATTATCCAACCATGCCTTGGTGGTTGCGTCGTCTGTGACACCAAAGAACTCGAGAAACTTGACCTTATCGAGTTCTCGGTGAACGCTACCAGTACCATCTGGGGCATGCGGCAGACCCTCAAGGGGTGTCGACACCTTAGCCTCATCTCTATCCAAATAGTTGATCAAGGCCTCTAACATCCTCTGAAAGGACCTCATCAACCCAACCACATCTCCCACAACTATCAACTCCTATATGATAACTTGTTCTTCTCCTTGGGGGTTAGACCCCTCTGGCATGGATGCCACTGGAGGCATCGCACCTCCTCCCCTAGCACCCTGTCATTTGCCTCTGCAACGTCCTCTAACCATGATTACCTACATGAATACAAATCAATTTAATTATTAAAATTTTATAATCAGGTGTCTATTAAGTGGAAGAAGTAATGATCCCCAGTCATGGGTCGAACCTGCTCTGATACCATATGTAACGGCCCCACCGTTACGACAACAAAGCGACAAACATTAGGTAATTTTTTTATTTTATTTTTGCATTAGGAAAAATAATGTCAACAATTAATTACTCAGTAACTCAACTTGATGATATCATAATAAATGAATTCCACACGACACATAAACAAAAATAGCATAGCACATTAGCACATCATGAAGCTTGAAGCAATTTTACAAACATTTAATCAGATAAGGAAAATAAATGACTACACTAAATAACATAATCAACGATCATCAAGGCGCAAAAAACATCTTAATAAACCAACACATGTAACATAAACTTTCATGGCGAGCGAGAACTATAATATCCACAATCATGTGTTACCATACACTTATCATGGCGCAAGAAGGAAAACAACAACCAAACATTATATTGACCTTTCAATGCGTGCAAGTAGAGAAATCTAAACATTATATAGTACTTCACTCATTACCTTAAATTTCCTAGCGCGTCATAGATAGCTAAGTTAAAAACCATCATTCATAAATAACTAAATAAACTAAATAATTGAACATTTAAAACTACCATCCCATACATTCAATTTCATGCGCACAAGAATTCACTAAATCTAAGTGAGCATGCGTTCACGTCATCCATTGCGCAAGAGTACCCAAGCCATTTTATTCCAAGACGCAAGGAATCTAATCACTAAATCCTTTAAATAATTACATACGATAAGTCACAAGGTAATAATCATAAATTAATATTAATAATCATTAAAACAATAAATTGATCATCCTTACAAGTATTGAAATGATTTCTCATAACATTTTCACAATTTAAAACTAATTCAGTTCCTAATAACATTTTCAAAAATTAAAAGCGAAACAACATAATTTACTTCAAGTAAGGCTTGTGATTGGCTTGTGATTCGACTTGTAAACATATCCTCATCATTTCTAAGGTGCTTGACTAAAATATTAAAGTTTGGGAATGGATTAGTTTCCATTACTTCCCACCTAAATTAATGACGTTTTTATGATCTAAAGTGCCAAATTTTTATCCCAAAAAATTGAATAAGAGTTGTAAATAGATTTGTTTTCGTTAACATCCCACCTACATCAATGACTTTTTCACAATTTAAAGTTTCTTATTTTTCCCTCCAAATATCAATACGTTGGGCTAAATAATTACCAAGTTTTCTTGGAATTTCTTTTAACAAATTCACTACCATGATATAAACTATAAAGGCTATCTTATTCTTCTTATTTTTATTTTTAATGAGGCTAAAATTTATCAATCTAGGTTATTGAATGAAATGGTAGTTTTCAATATTCTTACTTATTAAAAGCAAAATTCCTGGCATTCTATCTATAAAACTCTAAGGAGCGTGATCTGCAAGTCTAAAGGTGTTGGGGCAGATATGTTGAGGAGACCTTAAAGTCATAACCGAAAATCTAGAACCATTCCGAAGGTGGTTAAAAATTTAATCTGGTTATCTTCTCATTTCACTTTGAAAGGATGTTTGCACCGATTTTGTAATTAAAATCGAAATTTTAAAAGTTGTCAAGTAAATCGTAAAATATTAAACTGCTAATAATCATGAAAGATGGTCGCACCAGATTTGTAATAAAATCATTTTTTTTCCACTGTCAAATAATCATAACATCTTAACCGTTAATAAATCGTAAAAGAGGGTCACACCAATTTGTAATAAAATCAATTTTTTTTTTATACTGTCAACTAAATCGTAACATCTTAACCGTCAATACATCATAAAGATGGTCGCACCAGTTGTAATAAAATCAAATTTTAAAAATTGTCAATAAAGCATAACATTTTAACCGTCAATAACCCCATCCTGTATTTAAAAATTAATCTGACAAAAATCAGAAAGAAAATGTTGGGATTAGCACCCCAAATTTTGTTGAGGCACACGCCTAAACACAGCGGGAGGGTGGATACGAATGTCCTGAGGTAGGAGGTAAATTCACGGGGGAAACAACAATCATTTTAATGCGCCTACCTCCAGCTTGGGATTCGAAGGGGCAAGCATTGACCAACACCCTGCATGCAACCACTACGCACAAAAATCGAATAGAGAAGGAATCGTTAAAGCTTTGGAAAAAATATTGTTGCACTCGAAATTCAATCATTGTGCAGCGATCAACACTCTAGTGTGCTTACATGCAACCCAGGATTCGAGGGGAGGAGCAGGGTCACCCTCTTGAAGGTAGGGGAAAAAGGATATGTCCTTTTAGAAGGATCCCAACCCTTAGGCTAAAATCCACATGTGTAAACTCCTCAGGAAAGGCGCAATCAACATTGTAGGGATCGAGTTTTGGAGGAAGAAATCTCCACAAAAAAGGTAAATGCAAGGAGGGGGTCATTGCTAATCCTAAAATTCCATCACTGGTAAACAATGAGGGTGTGCAAGGCATCCCAAATCCGTCAAGAATATATAAAGGTGAGGGTGCACATGGCCACCCAAATTCTGTCAGAGGATCGACAACGCTTCTCTTAAATAAAATAGCGGAGGGAGCAAGAAAGAAATCGCAAAGGTCAACCAGGTTGGCGAAGAGAGAAACAAAGTAACACAGGGGTGATGAATACATTTGGGCGTAATTAAAAAGGAAAAATGAAAGAGAAATAAGCTTGAAAGAGCGCAGAGGTAAACTCTGTAAAAATGTCGATCAGTTTCTCAAGGGACAACGCTGAGGTAAGGCGAATGGCTAAGTTCAACGCAGGGTAATTTATGAATTCGACGAGGAAGGGAAAAATCTCAGAGATGGTACCAAGGTTTTCCTAGACTAGTATTCAGGACTATGAATCAAGTTGGTCACACCCATAACTTGAAAGTTCTGGATTGAATGGGAGAATAAAAAAACCATAAAATTATCGAATTCTTAAATCAAATCAAGTAACTTCACTACCCACGTTCCACTGAGACTGCTAGTATGTTTAATTTGGTTGAAATTTGTTTACACAATGATACAAAAATGATTCCAGCGAATGCTATTGAAATGCAGTGATCAAGAACATGCTTGTTCTCCTTCGATCAATCTCTTAGAAATAAAAAAATTCAGAGGGTGTACTTGAAGCGCACAGGTCCATCAAGATTAGTCTAATTTGGATCAAAATTTCATCGCTTTTACAATAACCTTAAGAACTACATTCTCATTGAATCCAAATTGGCAGCCTACATTCTTACAACAATTTGAAATGAAATCTAAATCTATCAAAAACCCAACAAATCGTCTGTTGTATATATATACATAAATAGATTTTTTTTCTTCAATCAGATTACAGATATAAACTAAGATTTAAGATAAACAATCAATTACAAATACCGTAGAATTACATTTGCAAAAATCTCATAGAAATAAATCTTCAACCGAAGGCCATAACCATACCAGTACAAAAATTTAAATCTTATATGATTAACATCTTTAGCGGAAATACCGTAACCGATGAGTTGAATTCTGAAGGTGTCCTCCAACGATCTTGCTCCATCCAGATCCTCCTCGCTAACCGTTGAGACCTCACCGGCACCTCCCAGCCAATGCTAGGGGTACTCTTCTTCCACCCGAGCCCCCTGAGCCACAAAGGGGCCACACACACACACCAAAGAAAGCTAGCTCCCAGCTCGCCTTGCAAGGTCGAGATACCACTCTCTATTCGAGCTGGGTATCCCAAATCCCACAAGAAAAATCAGTCAAGAGTAAAATCTGACAGCGTAACTTTATGCATACCAGACATCATCCATTTCCCTCCTCCACCATTTCTTTTATAGAGTTTTATTAGTGCTTGTTGCCAAAAAGACACATTAAATTCTTTTTATTAAATTTATTATTAGGAAAATCCCCCCCATACACTTGTCACCTGATTCCTTAGTCACACCAAAAATTCATTTATTAATTAATTTAATTTGTCAATTTCCCTCACCCACCTAAAAGCGTTCCTAAAAACTCTCCTCGATGTCCCTTTACTCCCTCACATTCCCTTAATGAATGATGCCTTTCTTAAAGCTTAGTTGAGTTCATTTTAGGAAAGTTCTCTATATTAGATTCCTTCTATGTTCCACATCCATTTTGCAATTAATTTCCCCTTTCTGTCTAAGTTCGAATTTAGCAAGTTTTGCACATAAACAACAATGAATTTTTTTTTAAATAATTTAATCCTCCATTAAAAAAAAAAATTAATTTTAATTTTTAGCCCCACTTTTCTTCATCCCCCCTTTATTAATTTCTTAATTCATTTTTTGTTCTCATGTACTACTTATACCTAGGCTTTAAATTCAACTAGGCTTAGGAAAATTGCTTTTAAGGGAAATTTTATAATTTTTAAACTTACTCAGGGAACATTTATTTTAAAGATGACCAAGTCAAAATGAGATATTGTTTCTAGATACCTAAGTTTATTGACTCACCAGTGTTAAAAACCACGAAATGCCCTTCAAGACGCATTATGTGCTCCAAGTGTGCCACTCGCTTTCATTCAAGTTTCATTTATGCGACGTACCCTTCAAGACGCACTACGTGCTCCAAGGGTGCTACTTGCCTTTTGACTAATTTTGGTAGATGTCTGCCCTTGGAGTCAATACTCCATCAGGTGACCTTGTGGGAGACTAAGGGCCTCTAAGGAATAATGACCATGCCTTATTTCGCACTCTTTAGAATCTTTGTGAGCGACTGTCTCAGTCTGCCCTTACGGCATCATGGATCTATTGAACTAGGTAATCGTTAACCTATAGTTCGAGACACGGCAGGAGTGCTAGTAGGTTGTGGCAGGGATGCTACCACACCTCTCCCTCAATATCTCTGGTTGTCGTGCATGACCCCTTTACTCCAATTGTGAGTCTGATTAGCAATCTTTCGTTAGCCTGCATCCATCAACAAACAATGTCAGCGATCCATAAACAACATCATAATATACCAGTCATATGTCACATATGCAATAATAGAAATACGCAAACCATAACAGTTCACTCCCTTACTCGATCTAGATTCCAAGGAGGTCCATCAATGCCATCGACATCCTCAATCGATCCATAGTCCTTCACACTCAGGAAAAACTAATCAATAGCACTTGTCAATACAATATAATAAAATGCATATCATCATATCCACAACATCATCATAATCCATAAGAGAAACAGTCAATCATATAATGAACCGGATCACTTGCACGCAAGTGTCCTCAAAGAATAAGTCACATCAGGTGCATGCAAGAGGGGGATGTTACAGTCATGAATGCCCCTCTATGCCCATTTTTTAATTTGAAATGAACTAGATTTTTTCTTTGGGACAATTTGTACATTATTCCCTTCGCACCCCATTTTTTTAATTTGATGAGCTGGGACATGTTGTGGCAATCAAACCCGCTATTTTTTCAACTCAAAAGCTATGTAGACGAATCACAAACCTATATATCCATTCAATATCCAGACAAGTATGAGTGAATACAAGAATATGAGATTACAAACAAAATAAATATGCTACAGACGCCATCGCAGGAGAAGGCTCATGCATAAGTAACATCCCCATAATGCTAGAGGTTGTAAGAGTGGGAGATCCTGATCTGACATTGGCGTACTTGCTCGGTATAACCCGGGTGTCCATACCCGACCAACTGCCAGATATATACGAACAAATTTTAGAAATCATCATGCGATACTTAATTCCAAAGGAGATCATTGTATGAATGTAACATCGACAAATGTGGATTTCGCTACCTGCGATTCAATTAGAATGTCGAAGATTGTGGACTTGCACGACGAACAAACTTTGACCGTGGTGACGAAATGCGATCGGGCACCCGAAGGCCTTTTGGAGAAGGTGACCTTGAAAGAGGTCAATATACACCTAGATACAAGAGAGGGGACTTAACTATTGATTGGAAAAATGCTCAAAAACCTAAGACACTTTATCTATTAATTATACACAATAACTCCAAGTACCATAAACAAGCGAAATAGCTACATAATAGCTAGTCCCTGCATTATAATTGAAAATCAAATTATAATAAATATATAATAATCAAATGTTAGTTGAAAATCAAATTATAATAAATATATAATATGTAATAGGATATAAAAATGTATAGGTAATCTAGATAGAACATGTAGTCTCCATGGCGCTCAAATTGGAACCTTTCATCCTAAAAATGCAAATATCTAATTATATATTACCAATATATAATGAATTGCTTCACTCATTATATATATATATATATATATATATATATATATATATATATATATATATATATATATATGGTGAGATCATAAGGCTCTCCCACTAGGCTAACTCCACCTAAGTACTTGTTTGTTTCATCATGTCCAAATCATCATTAATGCTTATTGAGGGACTTGAATGAACTCATTAATTGTTGGTTTTAAATAATCTTAGAATTAACTCATAGATTCATAGGTTAAAAAAACATAAATTTAAAAACTCCTTTACTTACATAATGGTTTTTAATTATATTAATAAATCATGAAAATGGATAAAATTTACTCTAAAAACAACAAAATAGAACATTAAAAAAAGTGGTACATGGCTGAAAAAACTATAATTTTGACCATTATGAAGCTAGGTTAACTACTCAATGATAATAAAAAGAAGACTATAAGGTTTGATTAGTGAGGAGTACACTCTAGAAAAGAATGCAATAATGAACATTTTAGAAGCTCAAGAGCATTAATTGCCTACAGTTGGCCCTGCACCAGGTTTTGTGAAAACGTTGGTCATGTTTGACCAATTTTGGGACTTCAACAGGCTAGTCGAAAACGGAGCATCAGGCGAAGCAAAGATCATGGAATCTTTCCACCTTTTGCATACTTTTTGGCTTTAGGGTTTATGTAACGGGTATGGGATATCAGCCCATGGGTCTTACCCATGTTTAGGCCCCACTTGTAATGTATAAATAGATATCTAGGCGATGTAAGAAGAGAGAGACCTAGTAAGATTGGGTTAGTGCGGATCTAGAGGCTCTGTGCATACTGTGTGTTAAGACTTGCAGAGCTAAGTGCAAATGATCGTAAGAGGTTGTGTGTGCAGATTGTGTTAGAAGTATTTGTGTTGTGACCTATCTCGGGGAAGGAGGGTCTGGCGGGGTACGTGTAGATCTCCTGTCCTATGCGGAGTGGGTTTTGAGGCTCTGTGCTTGTAAGAAGATTGAAAGAAGATAATAAAGAAGAAGAAGAGTTGGTGGATGTAGCCCCACGTTGGGGGTGAACCACGTATACCCTGTGTTATGGTTTCTTTGTGTGATTGATGTGATTTATGCTTAGTACTTTCATCTTTATGTATGTTAGATTCATCTGATATAATAGCTTAGTTCTTAGTGATGTGAATAAATGCTAGATCTAATCTATTTCTATGTGATAAGTACTTGATGTGTTAGATCTTGTTGAATACTATGCTACTCTGTACCTAGGGTTTTACTTGTGATGTGAATAAGGGTTGAATACTAATCAATGCTAACAACTAAGTGCTTTGTTAGGTATAGTAATCACAGATTTGCGTCCCAGCTAGGTTGTAGACACTTGAGTCCTACAACCCCCCCTGCCTCTACCTCAAGTGAGACTTCATCTACTTCGCAGGTGTTGCCGAAAGGGCCGATAGTTAGGGCTTTGTTGGTGTGTTGTTGAAGCGTTGAACCCTGGGTCTGCCCCTGTGCCAACAAATGGTTCTGTTGTTGGGACATGAAACTGTGATTGTTGGGAACTTAAGAAAAGAGAAAGTTATGTGTGTAGGTCTGTTTCCCTAGTGCGCAATACTCTACTTGACTTGTGAAGCTCTATGCTAAGAAGAAAAGTCTAATCTAAAGAAAAGAGGTAAGATCTTAAAGATTTGTGCTCTGATAGAGGTAAGATAAGTGATTTTTTTTTTTTCGAACGAATGGATCTAGGTATGTTTGATAGATTTTGTCTTAGTCTGAAAACTAGGGCACAACTAGAATAAAGAAGATATGATATGAATAGATCTGATAGAAATAGTGAAAGACATGTTATCCCTATGCATAGAAAGAATTTTTGGAATGACAAGTGGATGCAGGATCCTAGAATTTTTTTTTTGTAGATTCATCACTGTGATCCCAGTGTGTGGTACAAGAAAGGTTGGGGATCGTTCAAGAGAAAGAGAGGATTGACTCTTTTTTATAGTTGTAGAAGACCGGGACATCTTGTTAAGGAATTCCCTGGTAGAGGTCTTATTTGCGTTTGTTGTAAAACTACTCGACATGAAGTTTTGGATTTCTGTAGAATGATTGCTAAAGTTGAAAATATAAACATGAGACAAAAAAAACCCCAAGGAAGGCCAAGAGACTAAGAATATGCTAAAAAACTAGAAAGAATCAAAGGTTATAATACTACAGATGAAAGAAACATTGAATGATCACAGATACACCATTTTATCAGAGATCTTAAAAAAAAAAAGAGTGCATAGAAGAAAGAATATGAGACTTTGACATAGACTTTGTATTGGATGTAGGAACACAGGTGAATATCATGACAAAAAGTACTTGGGAAATCTTAGGAAAGCCTGCTATGGTTCCTTCATTGGGAGGAATAGGATTGTTTAAAGGAAATATGATAACCCTATGTGGAAGACTTGCCCATGTACCTATGATTTCTCATGGAGCATTGACATAAGACGAATTTGAGGTCATTAAGTTTATTGAGAGCAATGCCCCCTTTGCACTTTTGCTAGGAAGGATTTGGATTGAGAAAGATCAGATCTGAAGGAAAGAAGAAGAGGAAGCTATAGAACAAAAAAAATAATAATTAAGGGATTTCATGGCTAGGATAATAACATGCTTAAAAGAAGAATGGTAGGACAAGTCAAAGCAATTGAAGCCTAGAGACTTAGCTATAAAAGTTGAAAGAACGGAAGAAGACTCAGAGAACTTATCCATACAGGAGAGTAGAGCACCTACTCCAGAAACAGTAAGAAAAGAAGTATTATCCTCGAACCTTGTGAAAGATCCTCAATAGTGTGAAGTTGTTATGCCAAGAGGAGATAAGAACAAGAATGGAAAGAGGAATCCAGAGACACAGATCACAGGAAAGAAAGATAGAAATCTCAGTAAGAAGAAAGCAAAGCTAGAAAAATTGCAAGAGGCTCCAGAGAGGACTTCTCCGAAGGAAGGCTTGCAGAACTTGAACCTCGCTGAAATAACAAAACAACGCAAATTGACACTTCACCACGACAAAGAAATATGATCGTTGGAGGTGTCCCGACTGTTTGAATGATGCTCCAAAATGGATAGAAACATAGTTATTGCCAGAACGTTAGGACCATGCCATAATGGATGGAATTGCATTGATCGAATCATTCCTACCCGTTGGAGGAGTTCATTACGATGTTATCTATTTAACCCATCAAATGCCTTACCGTGGACACTTTTTCCAATTGTGATTATCTGAGCCCACAAAGAACTAGTTGCTTTCACGCAGTGCTTATTGAGACCTCACCATCTGTTCTGCTACCTTGATTATTTGTTCACTGACCCGAGATATCTGATCTCGAGCGTGTATGTCAAGTGACCTTAATGCAGTAGAGAAATCTTTCGAAGAGATTCTCATAGACCTCATGGCTGAGAAGGTCATATCTACAGGAGTTCAAGCCTCGTCGACGAGAGGAGTGCAAGCATCCCTATCAACTGCATGTGGATTTGAACCATCCCAAACTGTGATAGAGAAACGAACCAATCATCGTGATGAATTGGCAAATGTGAAGCTCATCCCATCAATCCTGCCCACTACATCCCGCCTCTAGCTGACGCAGTGAGTCGTGACAGCATCCCAAGGGACTTCGACTACACATTGATCATTGCATACCTCCTAAAAGGGAAATGCACAGTCAAACCGCATTGGAGAGGATTTTGATGCTTAAGATCAATGACTTCAACTTGGAAGACCGCAAAAGCTATGGCATCCTCGCACCACACAAGTATTTGACCAAGACAACGAGGAAGAAGTTGAAGATAATCCCCTAGCCATGGACCCCACGATCCTCAATGTGATGAAGTTACCACACTTCGGAAGACATTAGGAGGTTAATGTGTGCGTTAAGCTCCTACTGTCATGCTTCCATGGTGGTTACCTATGGTTGGATAGGCACATCACAGTAGATCCGATGTTGATCCACCAAATTACCGGATTAAGCATGCAAGGAATAGACCCACGAGATTTTTACCCAGGGAAGGCTGCAAAGCGCGCCCTGGCACAGACAATAAAAGACACCTATGGCGATGTGGAGAAGGGGAAGTGGGGTTATAAGGTAGCCTCCATCCAAAATGGCGCAGTGCGCCTAGCTTGCCAGTTGATCGCTAGTAAGCTCGTCAAGAAGAATAAGCCAACGCAAGTCACGGGGTTTTTCGTCGACCTCGCAGAAAATTGCGTTGAAGGGCTACAAATGAACTAGGAAAGCTACCTCATCATCCAGTTAGAGAAAGACTGTAGAAAAGCTCAGGATCAGGGATATGAGTTTCATTTCAGTTGGTTGTTGATTCTCATTGCCTTCATTGCTTGGGAGATGCCGGAAGGAGTGACCTTCAATGAAATTGAGTCGTTCAAACCACTAGCTGCAAAGTTCACTACGCTATGGTACTCGAGCGACATGCCGAAGAAATGGAAGTTAAATGCGATGTTCCACACCTATTATCTACAGCTAAAGAGGGCCATTGAATCCTTCCCTCACATGATGTCGAACACACTTCATAGGTTCAGTCCAATCACGAAGTTCCACGCAGACAAGCACTTCATCTATATCACTACATGTGGAGACGAACACAAAGAAGAGCTACAGTCCTATTACAAGATCACCGAGGAAGATATGGAGGAAATAACTAAGGAATGGCCCGCATAATTCTTGGTACCTGTCGAACAGACAAAACTCTCTGACCCCGACCTCATCGAAAGTCCTGTAGTCACTCGAGAAGAATATGATGCACCCAATAGCAGTAGGAAGAAAAAGAAGGAAGAGGTACAATAACTGAACAACGCATCAAAGAAAAATACACCAAATTCACCTGAAGGAGGAGGAGGTGACGAAGTAGACAAAGAAGAGGACAAAGGGGAAAAAGAAAAACAAGAACAGGGCGAAGTAACACTGCCTAAAGATCCCCTGACAGAGACAGATACATCCAAGAAAAGAAAGGTTTCCCCGATGAAACCTTCATCACGGAAGAAATCAAAAGCCAATAAACCTCCATTTCAAACTGTACTCACGATGGATGACATTGAACTTATCATTTTTGTTGTACTAGATACCTCAGAGGACATATTGCAACGAAGTGAAGCTAAACAGAAGACAATGTTTGATAGGATCGAAGCAGATCTTAAAGGAGTACATCAGGCTCTCCATTCGAGTTGCACAGTGTCTACTGCACCACCACCATTAGAATGAGCAAAGTTGGGAGATGAGCCTGCCCAGCTATGTAGAATAACAGATGTGACAGAAGCTTGCCTTCATTGTGTCCAGGAGGAAAAAGAACAAGCTACAGAGGCATTGAAGCAAGCAAAAGAGGAAGTCATAGAGAAACGTCGGGTTGGGCAATAAGAAAAAGACGACCTCCAGGAAAAGTTTGCAGAGGATAGAGCGCAAATCCAGAAGGAGAAAGAAAAGTTGCTCGCGGAGCAGATGGGAGTTCAAGAAGCAGTCACCATAGCACTTCACTTTGTGACGAGCCTAGCACAGATGGAAGAAGAAACAACTGAGAGACAAGTAGGGAAGCTCGTTGAAGCTATTCATCAGCTCCACGCATGAATAATAGAACTGGAACTACAAGTCATGCCAAGCACTCCACAGGAAGTGAAAGATCAGAGAGAGGAAACTGCCAGGAGTGCAGTTGAGAGAATCAAGGCATTAGCCTTGGAATGCAAACAACTCAGCAGTCGAAGTGCGAAAACCTACGAGCACCTTACAAAGGACCCAGAACTAAGGACATTCGAGTCACAGCTCTAGGAGGAAAAGCAACAAGCAGCGACAGTGCAAGCACAGTTGAAGCCACTATAAGCGGTCGATAGGATGAAAAGGTCCTAGGAGCAGCGCACGGTTCAGCAACAGGTCCATGCCATTTAGAGTAAAGTCATGGAAGTGACCCAGAGGCTCCAACCAATGCAGGATGAAGCTTCCACATTGTTTGAGGAGATTGAGGGACAAGGTGCATAACTAGAACAAGTGGTCACCATGGTGGAACAACAATTGGAAGGATCGGTGACTGAGAAATTTATTCAGGAGTCCGTCGAGCAGGAGGCTTTGGTGAAGCAACAGGTCGAAGTAGTTTGAGCCAAGCTCAAGGCCTTCGAGGCAGAGTTGCACAGATCAGAGTGACTCAGGATGAGTCACAGGTGAGTGTTGGGGGCATGTTGGCCCTTAACTAGGTTTTTTGGAAACGCTAGTCATGTTTGACCAATTTTGGGACTTCCAGAGTCTAGTTGAAAACGAAGCAACAGGCGAAGTGGAGATCACGGGATCTCACCACCTTTTGCGGACTTTTTGGGTTTAGGGTTTATGTAACGGGTATGGAATGTTGGTCCATGGGTCTTACCCATGTTTAGGCCCCACTTGTAATGTATAAATAGATATCTAGGCGATATAAGAAGAGAGAGACCTAGTAATATTGGCTTAGTGCGAATCTAGAGGCTCTGTGCATACTGTGTGTTAAGACTTGCAGAGCTAAGTGCAAGTGATCGTAAGAGGTTGTGTGTGCAGACTGTGTGAGAAGGATTTGTGTTGTGACCTATCTCGGGGAAGGAGGGTCTAGCGGGGTGCGCACAGATCTCTTGTCCTATGTGGAGTGGGTTTTGAGGCTCTGTGCTTGTAAGAAGATTGAAAGAAGATAATAAAGAAGAAGAAGAGTTGGTGGACGTAGCCCCACGCTGGGGGTGAACCACGTATAACCTGTGTTATGGTTTCTTTGTGTGATTGATGTGATTTATGCTTAGTACTCATCTTTATGTATGTTAGATGCATCTGATATAATAGCTTAGTGCTTAGTGATGTGAATAAATGTTAGATCTGGTCTATTTCTATGTGATAAGTACTTGATGTGTTAGATCTTGTTGAATACTGTGATGCTTTGTACCTAGGGTTTTACCTGTGATGTGAATAAGGGTTGAATACTAATTAATGTTAACAGTTAAGTGCTCTGTCAGGTATAGTAATCACAAATCTGTGTCCCAACTAGGTTGTAGACACTTGAGTCTTACAACCCCCCTTGCCTCTACCTCGGGTGAGACTTCATCTGCTTCACAGGTGTTGTCGAAAGGGCCAATAGTTAGGGTTTTGTTGGTGCGTTGTTGAAGCGTTAAACCCTGGGTCTGCCCTTGTGCCAACACCTACTATCATTTCTTCCAATTCATTGTTAATCAACATTAATTGCCTATTATCATTTCTTCCAATTCATTGTTAATGGTGATTGATGAATAATTCTTTAAATTCAAAAATATTTTATAAAATTATATAACAAAATAGAATTCTATAAATTCAAAAGAGATATTTTACAAAATTATATAGTAAAATATAAATGAAAGAGTCTTGAAACACCCAAAGAACTCTAAAAGACCATTGATGAACCATAACATGTAGAGCTCTCTAAGATGTATTTGTTATATGTATTTTAATATTATGAGAAAGATATATTTGTTTTATGCTTTTTAATCTTTTGATAATTTATTTTATGCAGAGATTTATTGAACAAAAAATGATTGGAAGTGTCCAAAAAAATCACAAAATCTTAAACTGGATACTAAAAATAATAACTGGTAAGTTTTAAAAAAAAAACATTATATTATGTATGTTACCAATTGGTGCATTATCATTTGCTAAATCAATTTCATTAATAAATAAAATGGGTTATTTACTAGTGAGAAAATTATTACTTATTTTTTTAAATTAATTTTTTATTGAAATGATAAATAGTTTTATGATGATGATTTCATTAATATTAGATTAATGTTAAATATTATTTAAAAATATATGATGTCTATAATTTAGTAATGATAACATGTGATACCCATATTATTTTATTTATGTTGAAATTATTTTATTTTAAAACATAATTTAAATTAAAAAGTTATTTATGTTGAAATGGTTTTAAAACATAATTTAAAATTGTTTTTAATTGGTTAAAAATTTATCTTCACTTGAATATAAATCCATTAATGATAGAGTTCTGAAATGTATTCATTAAATTAAAAAATATATAATAAAGATAAGTTAATAATTTAAGATATAAAAAATACTTATTAAAAATAATTAAATTTTATGAAGTGATGTAAAGTGGAGTCTTAAAAATGTATTAATAAAAATTAAATTAAAAATATATATATATAAGTTTATTTATATCTATAAATGAAATTTATGTAAGATTCCATGACATGAAATGATTATGATATTTTCAAATGATTATGATATTTTCTTTTTCATTTACTAAGTTATCAGTGTCATGGTTGTGATATTTTATTTTTCATTCACGCGGTAATTATTCTCATGATGGAAAAACACAACTCATTCACGCAGTAATCGTTCTCATGACGCAAAAACACAACACAACACCATATTGAACGCATGGGACGGTCACTACTAAAAGCATGTCCATGACTTGATTGGCCTTGCAATCTCCAAGCCAAGAAGAAAACATATCAAAACATGTCCATGATGATACAAGGAATTTATTTTATTGAGAGGATGAGTAAACATTTATGGTTAAAATTATTCTCCAATGATAAGTGAATATATCATTAGCATAGTTTTAAGCACAGTGTTAAATTGGTGGTTGGTGAAAGTTCAAAGATGCCTATATAATAGTGAGGAAGTTAGTAAAATCACAATCATTAATTTATTGGAACGATTAAGAATATTCCATTAATATTTAATTTTATCCATACAAAACTATTAATACTAAAAACCTATTAAATATATCCATTATCAATAGAAATATTATTTTAAACTTAATTATTGATTTTCACAATTAATTAAATTAATTAATTAAATTAAAAAGTGCATTTAAAATATGTGCATATATCGTGTTTTAAATTAAAGACTGCATTTAGAATATCTTCAAGCCGCAGTAAAGTTCAACTTTGACTTTGCTTCCCCGTGTGATTGCATGAACCTTAAGATTGGCAGTTGAAATCCGTATAGCCAACATTTAAGATATTTTGGAATTTTCATTATCACACCATATACAATCAAATAAATAAATAACCAACATTTAGGATATTTTGGAATTTTCATTATCACACCATATGCAATCAAAGAAATAAATAAAGAGTATTATGATGCTTCCTTTATGAACGACTACCATATGCCATTAAACAAATTAAAAAATATATCATAGGTTATTAAACAAATTAAAAAAAAAAAGTCTGAAGATGTTTTTTTATTAACGATGATCTATTTGACAATCTTTGCATTGCTTTTAATGTTGTAAAAGCTCATCCTTCGTACAATCCAATCCATGAAGGAAATCTACTTAAGAAAATCCAACTTTATTTAAAAAGTAATAATATAAAGACCAAAACTCCCTAAAGATATGAATTCAATCTTTGTAATTCAATCTTCGTAATTCTTTTTATAATGGCTATTTGAATGCATGAGAGTACGCATGAATAACAAGTGATGTATGGCAACGTAGTCTCTGTCAGGTTGGGAAGGGAGTAAATGCGACCTAGTACAGACATGTGGCTAGGAAGTTGAAATACATGTGGTTTGCATGCAGAACATAGTATGTTCGAATTAGTTCTTCTTGAAAAATATAAAAAATTATCAACATTTGAAAGGTTGTTGGACACAAAAAATTTAGCATCATCGAAGTAGTTATCTTTAAAAGAAAAGCTCCTCGACAGAGAAGAATTTGAAATTTATGAAATTATAGGTTCCTGGACAGCATAAACTATACATACCAAAAATGTAATTTATAAAGTAGATATTTAGTTTTATACATATGAAATATGTACTTTTATAATGGATCGTGGGTAGTTGGGCTAGCGGGCTAAAAATTGGGCATCTGGTGTTATCTTCCCTAGAAATAGCACCGACAGTTCTGAGATATAGAGGACATAAGTGGAGGGTGAAATCATGAAGGTGGGTTACACTTTTGCTTGTTTTATGAGAAAAAAAACTGTATTTTCACAAGTTATTCAAATTCCAACATATAAAAGTATTTTTTTTATTTAGAATTTCACTTTACAGTAAAAACAAAACTTGTG
>ML782862.1:707266-747252 GCA_009831015.1 Picea engelmannii | reverse complement strand
TCTAGTGATGGAATGATTATTGACCCCGAGAGGACCCAAGTCATCGCTAAACTTCCCCCACCTACCTCCAAAAAATCCATGCAGTCTTTCCTAGGCCAAATTAATTTCGTGAGAAGATTTGTCCCCAGTTTCTCTGAAATGGTCAGGCCTCTCCAGAACCTGATTAAGAAAGACACCCAATATCACTGGGGACCCACAGAAAACCAAGCTTTCAATGCTATAAATAAGGCCATAATAGACGCTCCGTCTCTCATGAGCCCTGATTTCTCTCAAGACTTTACACTCTATACTTTTGCCTCTGATCGTTCCTATGTCGCAGTCTTAACTCAGAAGAATTCTGAGAACAACGAAGTACCCATTGCTTTTATGAGCTCTGCTTTAAAAGGCGTTGAACTTAACTACCCAGCAGTCGATGGGAAAGCCTACGATGTCTTCAAGGTAGTTAAGCATTTCCGGTCTTATCTTTTGAAGTCAAGGACGAAGGTCATTGTCCCTTACCCTCTTGTAAGGAACTTGTTAGTGCAAAAGGAGTTAGGAGAGAAAAGAGCCAACTGGGTCACCTCCTTGCAGGAGTATGACTTAGAAATCAACCCAGCATAGATCGTGAGAGGCCAAGGGTTGTGTAAGTTGGTTGTTGATTCAGAAATTGAACAGCACAAAGATAGTGATACGTCAAACCTAGAACAACGCGATATGAATTTGGTTTGTTGCACACAGAACCTCGTAAGTCCTTGGTACGACGATATTAGATTTTGTCTTGAACATGCATCAGCACCCCGTCACCTTGACCCAGCCAAACGAAGAGCATTGAGACTAAATTCCACCTCCTTTCATCTAGTTAACGGTATACTGTTTCGTCAGAATTTTGATGGCATACTGATGCGTTGTCTTGAAAAGGACGAAGCAGAGAAAGTCTTGCTTGAGTTGCATGCAGGAGAAGCTAGTGGTCACTTTGGTGGCGATACCACTGCTCATAAGGTTTTAAGAGCTGGTTACTACTAGCCAACGCTTTTTAGGGACGCCCATGCCTTGTGGCGTAAGTGTATCATTTGTCAGAAAGCATCAGGGCGATTGCAAAAACCAGCCTTCCCCTTGCAACCCGTTTCAGTCAATTCTCCTTTCCAGCAATGGGGCCTTGACAACCACTGATTACTTTACTCGATGGTCTGAAGTCGCCGCGCTAAGAACTGTTAACACAAGTCAGGTGATCACTTTTCTAAACTTGAATATCATCACCCGTTTTGGTATCCCTAATTGTCTAGTTTTTTATAACGCTTCATACTTTTCCTCCCTTGAAATGAGTGAGTTCTCTTTAGAGAATGGAATAAATCTGAAGTATTCTGCTAATTATTACCCCCAGGGAAACGGCCTAGCAGAATCAACAAGCAAGAACTTGATCAAGATTATCAAGAGAACCGTGGCTGAAAATCACAAGAACTGGCACAACGCACTGCTGAATGCACTGTGGGATGATAGAGTAACACCCAAAGCCGTTATAGGTAATTCCCCCTTTTTTCTCGTTTATGGCAGAGAAGCCATTCTGCCACCTCATATTCTTCTTCCTTCGCTCCAATTGTCACAAAAAGTTCAAGAAGAAGATTGTCCCCCTTTAGAAAGTCGTATTAATGCTTTGATGAAGTTAGAAGAAATAAGAACCCAAGCTAAGCGCAAATTAGATCAACATCAACAACTGATAAAAAGCTGGTTTGATTCTAGTTCTGCTTCTGATAGGAATTTTGAAGTAGGCGATCTCGTCTTAAAGTGGGAAAAACCACATGAAGGGAAGGGTGAACACACCAAATTTCAAAATTTGTGGCTTGGGCCATTTTTGATTGCTGAAAAGTTGGGTCCTAGTTCCTTTCGTTTGCAGAATCTTGAAGGGCAGCTTGACACCTATCCGGTAAATGGACAAGCCCTGAAAATATACTTTGCTTGATTTCTACCCTTGTATGTTATGTAAACATTTTCTTTTGTTTTTATTTTTGCCTTTATTTTCGTTTTTGGTTTTGATTTGAATGATCAGTTTTTATGTTTTTTGAAACATATGCATGCCTGTGCACTGAGCCATTCAGACAAAGACCATGGGAAAATGTCTTCGCAGAAATAACTTCTGAAAGGTTGTACGAACATCAGTGACATATTTCTAAAAATGATATTTATGTTGGAAAATTTTGCTGTTTGAAAAAAGTTTACTAATTTCAATCTCTGAGTGAAGTTTGTCATGATCATCTTTATCTTTTTACGCTGTCCCTTTTCCGTAAAGGAATGACTCAAAAGGATGTTTCCCTGTTATAGCAAGTTGTTTTAGAAATAAAACATTTCTGGTGTTGAATAAAGGACAGTGTCAAAAAAAAAAAAAAAAATTCTGATGAGGTCTAAAAAATATGGTAAAATATCAAGATTTTTCAGCGTCACCCCACTCAGCTATCCATCAAAGAATAAATAAATAAAAATATCAATAAGAGTTGTGGGAAGTGTTTGTAAACCCGTCGGGATACTGAACAGGTCCGCTGGCAGCAGGTAAATGCAAGCATGGCGCCAAGACAACTTCGCCGGGGTACTGAACAGGCCTGCTGGCAGCGAAGCAGTGTCGGGTAAATGAAAATCTGTAAAATTATAAGAAACCTCTTTTAAAGTCCTTTATTCTAATCTAGAACTTCTTGACAGGATACAGACGTCCGAGTGGGTTAAATGGCAACCCTGTCGAGGCTATGGACGCCTACTGGAAGTAGTGGCCATGCCAACAGTATTGAAGATTTTATCATAAAAATCATGACTTGCTGATCTTAAGACTGTTATTGGTTTACATCTTTTAAAACATCATTGAAAAAGATAGTAAATGATGATGTTTGTACGATTTTCTGGTTGTTGTTTTTAAGTCGAATTTTTCTTTGATGTCCTAATCTGAATTTGTCTCTTTCGACAGAGATAACTGCTTCTCCCAGTGTGTTGTCATTGTTGGTAGCCAATTCAATTTTTTCAATTGCCCTAAAAGCTGCCTACACCTATGTCTATGAACTTCAAATTTCTGTCGCATTTTGCAAAAAGACGACACTTTCATTTCAAGCGACATTTGCAAATTAATTTCAATTTAGTTTTCACGACTGAAAGCGTGAAAACTCCTCCATCGTTATTTGAATTGTCATGATCTGCTCATTGATATGTTGGTTAGTACTTACCTTTGGTTTATTATTAAGTGGCTGGAATGATTGTTCAAACTTTGACCATTTACCTACTCTTACTTTGATTGCGCAATTTGATTTTTTGAAAAGGCATTGAGCATGTTGATTGATGAATTATATTTGATTATATAGGGGTCATGGTGGATTAAAGGTTTTTATATGATGTGATCCTAACTATTATGAGCCCTTGACTTATCGATTTTATCTATTGTCACCATGTTTTTAAAAAACTTTTCATCAAAACATTGGATTATGCAACAAGCGCATGGGTCAAAGGTGAGTTTGATTTCATGGCAATGTTTTACACTTGGTGCGTAGGTGAAAATTTTGGATTTCATGTTGTTTTGAACTATACACATGGCGCATTAATATAATTCATGGTTTTGGTTTTACATTGATTAATGGCACGTTGATATGGTTATTCACCGCTCAAATTTTCGGGTTGGTCGATTAATGTGTTTTAAACGTTATTATTATTTATTGAACAGCACTGTACTGTGCCATTAATATACTGCATGGCGGTGATAATCCCACCACCTTCGCACGCATACATTAATTCATTCCCCTTTGCGCGCTTGCAGCTATTAGCCATAACGATTTTTGCCCCTGTGTATTGTTGTGTATTATCCAAACCCTACCATGCACCCGCACCATGGCTCCAGTCATAAGGGCTGAGCCCAATGGTAGCCATGCACTGTGGACGTTCAATGGTGCTTACAGCGACCTGGAGGAATTCGGATGGCTCCCGTTCATACGAAAGTTTGATGGATATAACCCTAGCATGGCTCGGCAATTTGCATTAACCTTCGATGGCTGTCGAGCCAAGGTTGGGGATGTGCAGTTAGAAATTCATGAGAAATTTCTCAGTTCAGCCACTGGTCTGCCTGCTGTTGGACAGAAATGGTCAAAAAATTGTAAAGTGGAAGATGTCACGTGGACATTACTCTTCCAGTCACGAAAGGTTAATTCTTGTGACAAGGGTTTGCCTGCAAACATGTTGAAGCAACGCTGGCATGACTTGTTGATGGTAACCAAGTAGTTCATTACCTGCGAAGGCCAGTATGGTTTTGTTTTCTTGTATCACCTTCGGCTACTTATGGTTTTCATGGGCTATGAACTTAATATGCCTTACTATTTGCATAGGAGTATGTTTAAAATGTCTAAAAGGTATAAACAGAACCAGTCCGATAACAGTCTATTTCATTTCGGGTTAATTAAAATGCTTATGGTTTATGAGTTGGGGTTACACCGAGACTGTTGGGAGGATTTTCTTAAACGCAATAATTTTGGTGACTCGAGCCTACCACAGGTTGATAAACCTATGGTGAGCGAGAGCAAATCCATACCCCTTGTGCCTTACAGTGCTCTATTGCCTAAACCCCTACCCGATTCACCTATTGACCTACCTGGTTCTATGACCCATCATGTCGAAACTGCTAAACCCGTGGCTAAGAGGTCTAAAGCCAAACCCACTGCCAATTCTAAAGGCAAGAAGAATGCCCGGTTAATCTCTCGAATGGCAAGAAACAAACCCAAAGCACCTGTTAATCCTGACCCTATTATGGTGAGCGAAGACTCTGACTCAGATATTTAACATTACCTGGCAAGTGAGTATCCCTATTCAGAAGGTCTGTGTGATAAAACCGCATATGATTTTGTGAGTAACCTACCACCGTGCTTGAAAAGTGATCCTAATTATCCAAGCATCAAAATGCCTTGTGAAACCCCTGGTGACTCGTCGAAACCCCCTCCTGTCCTATCCGAACTAGCTGCTCCACCATGTGATCAGTGTGGCTCATGGTTGGAAAGGTATTACCTCGATGTGCCAATGCTACAGTCCAGAATCCATGCTTTGGAGGATCAAGTTGCAAGGCTCACCAGTCAAAAGGAAAAGATGCCATCCACTGATAAGAAACAGCGAACAACATGTTCGATTTTGTTTAAAAACGTGGAGTCGGCTACAGCAGTCATCAATTCAAAATTGGCATAGTTTGAACAACCTCACTGGTATGACTTTCACCTATTTATAAACTCTGTTTACACCGTGGACATGCTCTGTCACACAAACATGCACTAATTGTATATAATTTTGTTTTGATAAATCAATTTTCATTATCGTTTAAGTTTTGTTTGGATTTGGTTCTGATTCGAGTAATCGTGGGATAGATTTGATTGTTTTGATTTGGTTTCAATCGAATACTCTATTGATTATCAAAGTTGTTAATATTTTTTAAACACGGGTTGTTTTTGGTATTCCAATTCTGAACATAGTAAATATCTCATTTCGAATTGGTTACATGTTATGCGATATGGTTTGTTGTTGTGATTATTTGTTCTATGTCTTCTGACCAATCCGAATATCATTCTGTTATTGCATGACAAAATTGCGAATAGATACACTCAATCGATCGATTTGGACTGTTATGTTTGACCATGTTATCAAATTGCAATAAATATATTGTTTGAATTCGATTTGAGGAACAAAATTAACTTTATCCAGTCTCACGATTTGTTGCTATAATTAAGCTCAGTCGTATTCGTTTTGATTAGTTACCCAGTTTATATTATGGATTCTGTTGATTCTATCATGCTCCTGTATATTGACTGTGTGGTGATTAGTAACGAAATTCGTTGGGTCGTTACTCATTGAGTATGATTTTATTTGAACACAATCAAAACAATTTACCTATCTTTGCACTTGATTGAATGATATCTATCTATTGCTATTGCTATAATGAGTCAATGATGGTTATGATCATTATTTTTGTCATAACGTGTGATACCCAGCAATCGAAATCTATGGCAAAGTTTTGTGGATGTTGTTACGCATGTTCCATTTTGATTATAATCGTAACAGCCTTTCCATATTGGCATTTGATTAAAACGATACAGCAGAATGTGGCAAATCGATTACGATTCTGTTGGATTTTTGTTGTATTGATTACGATTATCGCATCTTATCTGATTCACTGCTTAATTTCATTTGATATGAAACAGGGTTGTCATGATTTGACCATATTTTATGGTAATTAAAAAGCAGACCATTCTTATCCTGTTTCGATTTTATCCTTGTCGATTTGGTTTGATTTGAATGATAAATTTGCTTGAACCATTAGTAATTTGATTTTAATCTTCATTAAAAACAAATTAAATTGGATTGTTTTTAAAAGATTTCGTTTGATTTCTATCTAGTCATGTTTGTTATTTTAGACTAGCTACAGAATCAGATGATTCTGTATCTAAGTCTGTAGGATCAATTTTTTAGTGTTTTGTTATTGAAATATCTTTCTAATTTGATATTTGTGTTCTATTGCAGGTAAATTAGAAATTGGAATTGAGTTGTTGAGCAGTTAGGGGATGTTTCAAAGATTTCACTTGCATTTTATTTTCTTAGTTTAGGTGATTTTGGGATATCTCCCAGATTATGTAAAACAATTTGATATTATCCACAAAGAAGTTTTACCTTGTGAAGAGACCTATAAATACTTATGATTTTTGTAATAATGTTCATCCTCATTCGTGGGAGAACAAGGATATGGAGTTATAATATAGACTGAATCAGAATTTGGTGTTTTGACACAGCTTTAGCTTCTCATTATATCAACATTTTGTTTCACGTTATGTATATCAATTTGTATATGGTTTATGACTACTTTAGATATCTTAATCATGTACAAATGATATAATTTTGATCACTGTTATCCATATCTGGTTTCATCCAAGTGTATAAAAGATATAATAATTGTCTGATTCAGTTTATGAATGACAGGTTTATCTTCTTCATAAATTGAATTATAAAATATAAGTTTCTTGCATAACAGGTTTCCCTTATTGCAGGGATTTATAATCATAAAGTTATTATGATCTTTTATGTCTTGTTTGTCCTGTAAATAACTTGAAGAGCAGCACAACCAATCGTTTATGAAAAGCTTTGGGATTAACTGGTGCAAGTTTACTTCCTCCGATCAGCTTTAAAGTCATCTTAAGCAGGATAAACTAGGAGTGCTTCCAGGTTAGCTAGTCTGTTGCTTGTTGTTTTTATTAGTTTAGCTCAGATATTAGTTTAAGTTAGAATTAGTATATTAGATCATTTAATTTCAATTATTTTTATCTCTTTTTCATAAAATATAAAATATCAAAAAGATTCCTTGCTGTCTTAGGGCAGAAAACACATGAGTTTTGCAGGTTTTAATTAAATCTGTAGGTTGTGTATATTGTATATTTGTGAATAAGTTGTATTATAACTAGTAATTAGACAACTGATTAATAGAAGTTAATGTAATAGAAGTTAGTAGAATAGTTAGTGTATTTTATATTTAGTTTAGTTTATATAGTAGTTTGTTTTAATTAGATTAGTGTATTAGATTAGTATTGTTAGTTAGCTTAGTTTCCTTTATTCTTGTTTTAGTTTTAGCTTAGTTTGTTTAGTTTGTTTTATTAGTTTTAGATAGATTAGTTAGTTTAGGTTAGTTTTCTCTTTGGTTTTCTTAGGAGGCCTTAGAGCGGCCAACGGAGCCGTTAAACCCGTCAGGGTGGTTCATTCCAAACGGCTTGGGTTATTTAGACAACCCCGGAGCGGTTCCACTCTCTCAGTTGATGGACTGTCAATTTCGCCCGTCAACAAGTTGACCTTTGACTTTTTACATGTTTGAGAAAACATTCAGAGTGTGATAAATCTCGCATACAGAGCCCGTTTGAGAAAGTAAATATATTGTCGGAATGAGCGCGACGAGACAGACACAATGGCACCGGTTTCATTCAATTCTGAGAACTTTTATTTTTGAGCATTTTCTAGGCCTAGGAGCCCTGTGGATCATTCCTCCCACTTTGGAAGCTTTTGGACCACCAAAAGTATGCTTTAACTCAGGTAAAAAGTGAGGGTACTGCCTCCCCACTTTGTCTTGTATCATCCATCCTCTCTGCTGGGATAATGATCACCTGACTAATCACAACAAACATGAAAACTGAGATAGCATTTTTTATCAAAGTAATCATTTCATTTATCGCACAATCATCTCCATTCTTTGTCACACTTTGTAGCCATACACCACTGAACAACAACAAACTAATCAACAATATTGAGTATGCAGATGAAAATGACAAAACATGCTTCCCCTTTTGAATAGGAACAATAATCAAATTATGCAGCTGAACCTCATGTTGTACCTCTAGTGACACTTCATGACTGTTTGAAACATATGGAATCATCTCATGTTTAGAATCACTAATTTCATGTTTTTTTATAGACATAAGTGTTAAAAATTTTCTTGCATTTACCATTCTTTTTAACTACCCTGTAGCTACAAAAGACCTGTCAGTTTTCATGCGATGAGCACAAACAATGTACTCCTTCCCATCTTTCTTGAAGCAATATTTATTTTCCTCCCTATAGAATATGGCTTTCCTATCATAAAGGTATGGGCTTCCCAATACAATTCCACATATGTCCAGTGGCACTATATCAAGCTCTACTTCATCAACATAATTAGAAGTGATTGCAAACTTGATTTTACATTGCTTAGTTACTTGTAAATTGTTATCACCACATATCCATCCCAATGGATATGGTTTAGGATGTGACTTAGTTTCAAGTCCCAAGTTATTTACAACATCTTCACTCATTAGATTGGTTTGTGATCCACTGTCTACAAGAGTATCAACTTTAACATTATGTGTTATAACCCTTATGTGGAAAATTTCACTCCTTTTACACTCATCATTTACAACAATTGATTTAGAAGAGCGAGTACTTGCAGCGGAATTTATACCTTGGATTCCCATAGCTACAACCTGTGTCTCATCACCGGAATCTGATCCAAGATCCACTTGAACTGTCACAATTGTGGCATTATTCCTTCCATGGTTGGCATACTTCTTTGGCTTCATCTCAGGATATAACATCCAACAACAATCTTCATCATGGCCTACTTTCTTCCAATGCTTGCAAGTAGGCTTTTCCTTTCTTGTTGTGGATGTCTTCTTCTCTTTCCTTTTTCCTGCATCCTTTCTTTGCCAAGTATCTATAGAAACACTATCACCAACATTCCCTTTACTTGATTCAATGTGAATGGCTTGTACACATACTTCATCAAGGTTAGAAGGATTTAGCATAAGAATAGTGTGCTTGAGATAAGAATGTAAACCACTGAAATATTTTAGGAGTGTCTCTTGTGTATATGAAAGAATACCCAAATTTAAAGCTTTCTTACGAAATATCTGAGTATATTCTTATACACTTTCACCTTTAATTTGCCTTAAACTTTGTCAATTCATCATTTCTTGTTGCATGTATGCTAATGGATAGAATTGTTTCTTCAAAGCAGTGATAAAGTCATTCCAGGAAGAGATTGTTTTACCATTTTTGTTGAGATCATCCTTAGTTTTGATTTCTCACCATATGAGAGTTGTGCCTCCCAATTTGAGACTTGCAAGTTGGATCTTTGTTTCATCATCAACAATTCTGTGTATCCTGCAATAGAATTCTAACTATCTCACCCAATTATCTAGCTTTTATGCATCTAATTCACCATCATAAGTGGGTAATTGAAACTTTACATCTAACTTTAATAAATTCATATCAGAAGAACGATGAGTTTTCTTAGGTTGCTTATCCTTGGAGGGATGTACATTTGTTTCACTTGTAGATGATGAGGATGAAGGAGAAGAAGGTTTTGAAGGTCCACCACCTCCAACTCCTCCTTCTTCTCTTACTGAAGATTCACCTTCTTCAATGCCTCAAAGCCTTCATTGCCCTCTTTCATGATAAATATCCTCTACCATGGCTTGCATCAATTTAAAGGCCTCGAAAAAATCATCTTCAGATTTGTAAGGACCCAATTTTCTTGGCGAAGACATCTCTTGCTTATGCGGTCTCCTTTGAATCTTTGTGTCAAGAGCCTCAAGTTGGCCTTCTCCTCGTTTGAGTTTTTCTCTGGTGAGCATCCAATGCTTGAAATTCTTGTCAAACCTTCAAAACCAAATGCTCTGATACCATAAACTTGATCCAAAAATGAAGGTATTACTAATAAATCGCAAGTTAGTTTAATGTATTTTAGGCATCGGATCATTAAGAATGGGAAATACATAATGCTTATTATTTGGTTGCGAAATATCAAATGTGACTTTTACTTGATGCCTATTAATGAATAAATAGATCAGCCATTAATATCCATGCTACAAATGAAGAGAATATAACAACAAAATAGAAAGAGAAATAGAGACAAGAGGTTGGTAACGGAGTTCATCAATCGTTGGCTACGTCTCTGGGCCCGCTTCCAAGTGGAGGACCTCTTTATTGCTCTTTAAAATGCTCAAAGTTCTCTTACAATTGTTCTTTGTTGTTACATAGCATGCTTTAGATCTGTTGTGCAAGACCTCCCTGCTCAGATTCATGCATGCATCATCAAACTCCTCTCAAGAACATGGCAAAAATGCCTCTCAAAACATGAGAAAAGGCCAAAATTTACAAACTGCCCCTTCAAAACCCTGCATCAAAAAGTCTCCTACAAGATTCAAAAAGCTTGGTTTATATATATTTTGAGGCTTTGATGAGGAATCCCAACTTCCCTCAAGATCTTGCCTCTTTTTGGGATCAAATCCCCCTTCAAATGGCCCAAAATCCTCAAAAAAACCATTTTATGGGCTAAATATCAGTCAAAATCAATTAAAATTACATAAACAGGATTAAAAACCCACTTTTAACTTTAGGATAAGGTTAATTCCCCAAAGGACAGGCGTGCGCCCCCAAACAGGGTCACATATGATACCATAAAACCATGGGTTGGGGCTTAGCCCCAGCCCCCCTCTGCCCATACACTAAAATATTACTCTTTATTAACAATAATATGGCAATGTTATAATCAGTAATACTTATGGTGCATTGATAATCCGACCTTTGTGAAGGATTTTAGACTGGTGGAGAGGTTTGGGGTTCAAAACCCACCAACTTCATAAAACTTTTAACCTAGCCACCAACAACGGGGTGCCACGTGGCAGCCCATGCCTCAGCCACGTGGCACCACCCCATTTGACCAATACATGCCACATGTCAACCGACGGTTGGGCCACTTTTCTGCCCTGTCAGCATACATGCCCAGTCATCATCTGCCACTTTTCACCACCTGCCTCTGCCATGTCATCATGTTAACTGTGTCTGTCACCTATACGAGCGTGCCACGTGTCACCCTTTTAGTGGTGACACGTGTCACCTCTAGGTTGGTCCACATCAGTTGTTGTACATCCAGTCAGCCTGCCATGTGTCATCTCCAGACGCTGCCACATCAAGAGTGATGATGTCAACATGTTGTCACGTTGACGTCAGCGTTGATTTTTTGACAGTTGACCTTTGACTTTTTGTTTGTTTTAGAAAATGGCCAGAGTGTGATAACTCTCGCATATAGAGCCCGTTTGAGAAAGTAAATATTCTGTCAGAATCAGCGCGACGAGATGGACGCAATGGCATCGGTTTCATTCAATTCCGAGAACTTTTATTTTGAGCATTTTCTGGGCCTGGGAGCCCCCTGGATCATTCCTCCCACTTTGAAAGCTTTTGGACCACCAAAAGTCTACTTTTACTCAGGTAAAAAGTGAGGGTACTGCCTCCCCACTTTGTCCTATATCATCCATCCTCTCTGTTGGGATAATGATCACTTGACTAATCACAACAAACATGAAAACTGAGATAGCATTGTTTATCAAAGTAATCATTTCATTTATCGCAGAATCATCTACATTCTTTGTCGCACTTTGTAGCCATACACCACTGAACAACAGCAAACTAATCAACAATGCTGAGTATCCAGATGAAAATGACAAAACATGCTTCCCCTTTTGAACAGGAACAACAATCAGATTATGGAGCTGAACCTCATGTTGTACCTCTGGGGACACTTCATGACTGTTTGAAACATATGGAATCATCTCATGTTTAGCATCGCTAACTTCATGTTTTGTTACAAACATAAGTGTTAAATGTTTTCTTGCATTTACCATTCTTTTTAACTTCCCTGTAGCTGCAAAAGACCTGTAAGTTTTCATGCGATAAGCACAAACAATGTACTCCTTCCCATCTTTCTTGAAGCAATATTTATTTTCCTCCCTATAGAATATGGCTTTTCTATCATAAAGGTATGGGCTTCCCAATATAATTCCACATATGTCCAGTGGCACTATATCAAGCTCTACTTCATCAACATAATTAGAAGTGATTGCAAACTTGATTTTACATTGCTTGGTTACATGCAAATTGTTATCACCACATATCCATCCCAATGGATATGGTTTAGGATGTGACTTAGTTTCAAGTCCCAAGTTATTTACAACATATTCACTCATTAGATTGGCTTGTGATCCACTGTCTACAAGAGTATCAACGTTAACATTATGTGTTATAACCCTTATGTGGAAAATTTCACTTCTTTTACACTCATCATTTACAACAACTGATTTAGAATCTTGAGCGAGTACTTGCAGCAGAATTTATACCTCGGATTCCCATAGCTACAACCTGTGTCTCATCACTAGAATCTGATCCAAGATCCACTTGAACTGTCACAGCTGTGGCATTCTTCCTTCCGTGGTTGGCATACTTCTTTGGCTTCATTTCAGGATGTAAGATCCAACAACGATCTTCATCATGGCCTACGTTCTTGCAATGCTTGCAAGTAGGCTTCTCCTTTCTTGTTGTGGCTGTCTTCTTCTCTTTCCTTTTTCCTGCATCCTTTCTTTGTCAAGTATCTGTAGAAACACTATCACCAACATTCCCTTTACTTGATTCAATGTGAATGGCTTGTACACATACTTCATCAAAGTTAGAAGGATTTAGCATAAGAATAGTGTGTTGGAGATAAGATTGTAAACCACTGATATATTTTAGGAGTGTCTCTTGTGTATATAAAGGAATCCCCAAATTTAAAGTTTTCTTATGAAATATCTGAGTATATTCTTGTACACTTTAACCTTTAATTTTCCTTAAACTTTGCCAATTCATCATTTCTTGTTGCATGTATGCTAATGTATAGAATTGTTTCTTCAAAGCAGTGATAAAGTCATTCCAGGAAGAGATTTTTTTACCATTTTTATTGAGATCACCCTTAGTTTTACTTTCCCACCATATGAGAGTTGTGCCTCCCAATTTGAGACTTCCAAGTTGGATCTTTGTTTCATCATCAACAGTCCTTTGTATCCTGCAATAGACTTCTAACTGTCTCACCCAATTATCTAGCTTTTCTGCATCTAATTCACCATCATAAGTGGGTAATTGAAACTTTACATCTAACTTTAATAAAGGCATATCAAAAGAATGATGAGTTTTCTTAGGTTGCTTATCCTTGGAGGGATGTACACTTGCTTCACTTGTATATGACGAGAATGAAAGAGAAGAAGGTTCCAAAGGTCCACCGCCTCCAACTCCTCCTTCTGCTCTTACCGAAGATTCACCTTCTTCATTGCCTCGAAACCTTCGTTGCCCTCTTTCATGATAAAGCTCCTCTACCATGGCTTGCATCAATTTAAAGGCCTTGAAAAAATCATCTTCAGATTTGTAGGGACCCAATTTTCTTGGCAAAGACATCTCTTGCTTATGCGGTCTCCTTTGAATCTCTGTGTCAAGAGCCTCAAGTTGGCCTTCTCCTCGCTTGAGTTTTTCTCTGGTGAGCATCCAATGCTTGCAATTCTGGTCAAACTGATCCAGGTGGATATCGAAGGCCACCCACCTTTTCCAAATGGCTCAAAACAACTTTCTGGCAATTTTGACAATTTACTATTTTTAACAGGTTTTAACTTCTGGGGCCATTTTGAGGGCCTAAATGAAGGTTTTTCAAGATTGAGGTTCTCAATGATAGCCAAATGCATCACTGATCCCCCAAAATGAATCTCGTCGATGATACATTTTCAACGAGCTATCATATACCTAAAACGGAGATCGTATGCAAAAGTTACGGCCCCGGGAAGTTGATGTACTAACTTACCCAAAAGGGGCCCACATGACTTTTGGCGTTTCATCTCCTAGGGTTAGATTTTTGGATGTCTAGGAATTTTGGCATTCTCGTTTATTGTAAAAAGGCCTCTGGAGCCTCATTATAATCATCTTCTTGCGAATGCGAGTAGCCGTCATATCTCTTCCTAGAGATAAGTTGTCACCATTCTAGCGAGTCTTTCACTCTGTATTTTTGCAGTCTCTGTACATTTATTTCATTAATAGAAATCGTGTATTACTGTATATCTATGTTTATGGTTGCATCTCTGATACATTTCTATTATATTATTGAATATCTGCAATATCTTTGTGCATTTCTTTATTATATCTCCGCTCTCATTTTGTGCCGAAAATAATCCGGATTAGTGGTATCAGAGCAAGCTGCTCTTGATCTTTTTTTCAGTGCATGTCCCCGACGAGATCCGAATATAGCAAGTTGGGTCTCGAGCTTGTCTCTCTTGAATACAATCACTCTCGCACACCCAAGAAACCCTCAATGGCGGAAGAAAAGAAAAACGACAGAGGAAACGATCCTATCAATATGTTGCTTGAGCAAGCTCTCACGCAACAGAGGGACGAAATGATGGAGAATTTTTCCCACATCCTTCAACACCTGTTGATAACATCAGGCGCATCTTCTTCAAGCGGCCACTTTCGAGGCACCTCACCTTTTAAGGTATAGGTTAATTTTGATATTCTTGTATTTGAAGGACAGATAGATGCAGAAGCCCTAGAAAAATGGTTAACTCTGTTGGAAGGTTATTTTTCTGTTCAGAATTTTTTCGACAAAGAAAAGATCACCTTTGCACTCCTTAAAGCTCTCCCTCATGTCAAACATTGGTGGGAAACTTACTGGGAGCAAAGATCCACAGAGGAATCTGGAATATATGGGGTCGATCCCACTTGGGATTTTTTCGTGGATGCGGTAAAAGAACAGTATTACCCTGTTGGAAATTATGAGGACCAGTACATGAGATGGACCACACTGAAGCAAGAGAGGAGCCAATCAGTTCTAGAGTTCACCAATAGCTTCCATACCTTGCGCACCAAGTTGCGTATCAAAGACTCCGAATGACATTTGGTTCTGAAATACCATGGGGCTCTACACAGATACATCCAAACTGAAATGGATTTTCTGGACATCTCATCACTCCATGCTGCTTATCGATATGCTGTTAAAATTGAGTAGAAATTTAAGCACCAGAAAAAATGAGAATTCGGGTCTGCAAATCCGCAACAACCAAAGTATGACAAAGACGGCCCTAACAAATAGTCTCCTGAAAACCCGTCCAAGACACAGGAAAAGAAGGGTCACGGGAAGACAAAGAAGGACACCGGAAAATGGTGTGATTTCCACAAAAGCCCCTGGCACAACACCAATGAATGTCGCTCAAAACAGTCATTGGTCGCCGAGATCAAAGACAAGGAGCCGAACCCTGATTCCGAATCTGATTCTAAAAATACTGGTAAAGGACAGATCATTGAAACAAAGCCCATTGCTATTGTCGCGACCGCAACAATTCAACCAGAAGAACCAACAGATCCTGAAGAGGGGGAGCGACTTTTTCATTCACAGATGTGGGTGAAGGGGACCGCACTGCATTTTATTGTTGATAGCGGAAGCTAGAAGAACCTCATCTCAGCAGAGATCGTCAAATAGTTGGGATTGTCGACAACACCACACCCGCAGCCATACAACATCGGGTGGCTTCACCAAGGACAAGATCTTCGTGTCAGCCAGCAATGTCGATTGTCATACGGCATCCAGCCCTTCAAGGACAAGGTATTATGTGATGTTTCCCCACTGGATGTTTGTGATGTTCTCTTGGGCCAACCATATATGTGGAAGAATCATGTTGTTTATGAGTCTCGACCTCGTAGTGTCATTGTTACTTTGGGGGGTCATCTCTACAGAATACCAGAGGTAGTTCCAACTATTGTTCCACCTAAAAAGTGCCGCAAGGTAGTATCTCCTACTGCAAAATTTAGCTTCTTCACAATCTGTTCGAAAGGGGAACAAAAGGACCTTGCAACCACTATAGTTTCGCCCCCTGCACCTTCTATCCAACAGAAGCAGGTCAACAAGGTTGCGGCAAAGCATAAAGATTCCTTTTGCACACCTTCCTCTCATGTAGCTCGACTTGTTGAATAGCCTCAACTTCAACAGGTTCATGACAGACTTCCACAAACTAAGCAGTGTGACGTCTCCAGCAATACAAGCATCTCACCCAGATGCAGATCCAGCAAACGCTTTTCCCTCTCCCCCGGGAATTACCATTTCTTCCTAAGGAGGGAGGATTGATCCAGGTGGATATCGGAGGCCACCCACCTTTTCCAACTAGCTCAAAACAACTTTCTGACAATTTTGACAATTTACTATTTTTAGCAGGTTTTAACTTTCGGGGCCATTTTGAGGGCCTAAATGAAGGTTTTTCGAGATTGAGGCTCTCAATGTTAGACAAAGGCATCATTGAGCCCCCAAAACGAATCTCCTCGACGATACCTTTCTAACGAGCTATCATACGCCTAAAACAGAGATCGTATGCAAAAGTTATGGCCCCGGGAAGTTGATGTACTAACTTACCCAAATTGGGCCCACTTGACTTTTGGCGTTTCATCTCCTAGGGTTAGGTTTTTGGATGTCTAGGAATTTTGGAATTCTCGTTTATTATAAAAAGGCCTCTAGAACCTCATTGTAATCATCTTCTTGCGAATGCGAGTAGCCGTCACATCTCTTCTCAGAGATAAGCTGCCACCATTTTAGCGAGTCTTTCACTCTGTATTTTTACAATCTCTGTACATTTATTTCATTAATAGAAATCGTGTATTACTCTATATCTGTGTTTATGGTTTCATCTCTGATACATTTCTGTTATATTATTGAATATCTGCAATATCTTTGTGCATTTCTTTATTATATCTCCAGTCTCATTTCGTGCCGAAAATAATCTGGAGCAGTGGTATGAGAGCAGGTTGCTCTTGATCATTTTTTTCAGTGCATGTCCCCGACGAGGTCTGAGTATAGCAAGTTGGGTCTCAATCTTGTCTCTCTTGAAGACAATCGCTCTCGCACACTCAAGAAACTCTCAATGGTGGAAGAAAAGAAAAATGACGGAGCAGACGATCCTATCAATTTGTTGCTTGAGCAAGCTCTCACACGACAGAGGGACGAAATGATGGAGAATTTTGTCCACATCCTTCAACACCTGCCGATAACATCATGCGCATCTTCATCAAGCGGCCACTTTGGAGGCACCTCACCTTTCAAGGTACAAGTTAATTTTGATATTCCTGTATTTGAAGGACAAATAGATGCAGAAGCCCTAGAAAAATGGTTAACTCTGCTGGAAGGTTATTTCTCTGTTCACAATTTTTTCGACAAAGAAAAGATATCCTTTCCACTCCTTAAAGCTCTCCCTCATGTCAAACATTGGTGGGAAACTTACTGGGAGCAAAGTTTCATAGAGGAGTCTGGAATATATGGGGTCGATCCCATTTGGGATTTTTTCGTGGATGCGGTAAAAGAACAGTATTACCCTGTTGGCAACTATGAGGACCAATACATGAGATGGACCACACTACGATAAGAGAGGGGCCAATCAGTTCCAAAGTTCACCAATAGCTTCCATACCATGCGCACCAAGCTGGGTATCAAAGACTCTGAACGACATTTGGTTCTGAAATACCGTGGGGCTCTACACAGATACATCTAAACTGAAATGGATTTTCTAGACATCTCATCACTCGATGCTGCTTATCGATATGCTGTTAAAATTGAGCATAAATTTAAGCACCAGAACAAACGGGAATTCGGGTCTGCAAATCTGCAACAACCAAAGTATGACAAAGACGGCCCTAACAAACAGTCTCCCAAAAACCAGTCTAAGACACAGGAAAAGAAGGGTCACGGGAAGACAAAGAAGGACACCGAAAAATGGTGTGATTTCCACAAAAGCCCTTGGCACAACACCGATGAATGTCGCTCAAAACAGTCATTGGTGGCCGATATCAAAGATAAGGAGCCGAACCCTGATTCTGAATCTGATTCTGAAAATACTGGTAAAGGACAGATCATTGACACAGACCCCACTGCTATTGTCGCGACCGCAACAATTCAACCAGAAGAACCAACAGATCCTGAAGAGGGGGAGTGCCTTTTTCATTCATAGATGTGGGTGAAGGGGACCCCACTGCATTTTATTGTTGATAGCAAAAGCCAGAAGAACCTCATCTCAGCAGAGGTCGTCAAACAGTTGGGATTGTCGACAACACCACACCTGCAACCATACAACATCGGGTGCCTTCACCAAGGACGAGATCTTCGTGTCAACCATCAATGTCGATTGTCATACGACATCCAACCCTTCAAGGACAAGGTATTATGTGATGTTGCCCCACTGGATGTCTGTGATGTTCTCTTGGGCGAACCATATATGTGAAAGCGCCATGTTGTTTATGAGTCTCGACCCCATAGTGTCATTGTTACTTTGGGGGGTCATCTCTACATAATACCAGAGGTAGTTCCAACTATTGTTCCACCTAAAAAGTGCCACAAGGTAGTATCTCATACTACAAAATTCAGTTTCTTCATAATCTGTTTGAAAGGGGAACAGAAGGACATTGCAACCACTACAGTTTCGCCCCCTGCACCTTCTATCCAACAGAAGCAAGTCGACAAGGTTGCAGCAAAGCACAAAGATTCCTTCTGCACACCTTCCTCTCATGTAGCTCGACTTGTTGAACAGCCTCAACTTTAACAGGTTCATGACAGACTTCCACAAACTAAGTAGTGCGACGTCTCCAACAATACAAGCAGCTCACCCAGATGTAGATCCAACAAACGCTTTTCCCTCTCCCCTGGGAACTCAACGCAATGGAGACCATTGCTTCCTAAGGAGGGAGTATTGATCCAGGTGGATATCTGATGCCACCCACCTTTGCCAACTGGCTCAAAACAACTTTCTGGCAATTTTGACAATTTACTATTTTTAGCAGGTTTTAACTTCCAGGGCATTTTTGAGGGCCTAAATGAAGGTTTTTCAAGATAGAGGTTCTCAATGATATCCAAAGGCATCATTGAGACCCCAAAATGAATCTCCTCTACGATACCTTTCCAACGAGCTATCATACGCCTAAAACAGAGATCGTATGCAAAAGTTACGGCCCCGGGAAGTTGATGTACTAACTTACCCAAACGAGGCCCACATGACTTTTCGCGTTTCATCTCCTAGGGTTAGGTTTTTGGATGTCTAGGACTTTTGGAATTCTCATTTATTGTAAAAAGGCCTCTAGAGCCTCATTGTAATCATCTTCTTATGAATGCGAGTAGCCGTCACATCTTTTCTCAGAGATAAGCTGCCACCATTCTAACGAGTCTTTCACTCTGTATTTTTGCATTCTCTGTACATTTATTTCATTAATAGAAATCGTGTATTACTGTATATCTGTATTTATGGTTGCATCTCTGATACATTTCTGTTATATTATTGAATATCTTCAATATCTCTGTGCATTTCTTTATTATCTCTCCACTCTCATTTCGTGCCGAAAATAATCTAGATCAGTGGTATCAGAGCAGGCTGCTCTTGATCGTTTTTTTCAGTGCATGTCCCCGACGAGGTCCGAGTATAGAAAGTTGGGTCTTGAGCTTGTCTCTCTTGAAAAAAATCGCTCTCGCACACCCAAGAAACCCTCAATGGTGGAAGAAAGAAAAACGACGGAGCAGATGATCTTATCAATCTGTTGCTTGAGCAAGCTCTCACGCGACAGAGGGACGAAATGATGGAGAATTTTTCCCACATCCTTCAACACCTGTCGATAACATCAGGCGCATCTTCATCAAGTGGCCACTTTGGAGGCACCTCACCTTTCAAGGTACAAGTTAATTTTTATATTCTTGTATTTGAAGGACAGATAGATGTAGAAGCCCTAGAAAAATGGTTAACTCTGCTGGAAGGTTATTTCTCTGTTCACAATTTTTTCGACAAAGAAAAGATCACCTTTGCACTCCTTAAAGCTCTCCCTCGTGTCAAACATTGGTGGGAAACTTACTAGAAGCAAAGTTCCACAGAGGAGTCTGGAATATATGGGGTCGATCCCATTTGGGATTTTTTCGTGGATGCGGTAAAAGAACAGTATTACCCTGTTGGCAACTATGAGGACTAGTACATGAGATGGACCACGCTGTAGCAAGAGAGGGGCCAATCAGTTCCAGAGTTCACGAATAGCTTCCATACCTTGCGCACCAAGCTGGGTATCAAAGACTCAGAACGACATTTGGTTCTGAAATACCATGGGGCTCTACACAGATACATCCAAACTGAAATGGATTTTCTGGACATTTCATCACTTTGTGCTGCTTATCGATATGCTGTTAAAATTGAGCAGAAATTTAAGCACCAGAACAAACGGGAATTTGGGTCTGCAAATCCGCAACAACCAAAGTATGACAAAGACAACCCTAACAAACAGTCTCCCAAAAACCAGTCCAAAACACAAGAAAAAAAGGGTCACGGGAAGACAAAGGACACCGGGAAATGGTGTGATTTCCACAAAAGCCCCTGGCACAATACCGATGAATGTCGCTCAAAACAGTCATTTGTGGCCGAGATCAAAGACAATGAGCCGAACCCTGATTCAGAATCTGATTCTGAAAATACCGGTAAAGGACAGAACATTGACACAGACCCCACTGCTATTGTCGCGAACGCAACAATTCAACCAGAAGAACCAACAGATTCTTAAGAGGGGGAGCCCCTTTTTCATTCACAGATGTGGGTGAAGGGGACCCCACTACATTTTATTGTTGATAACGGAAGCCAGAAGAACCTCATCTCAGGAAAGGTTGTCAAACAGTTGGGATTATCGACAACACCACACCCGCAACCATACAACATCAAGTGGCTTCGCCAAGGACGAGATCTTCGTGTCAGCCATCAATGTCGATTGTCATACGACATCCAGCCCTTCAAGGACGAGGTATTATGTGATGTTGCCCCACTGGATGTCTATGATGTTCTCTTGGGCCAACCATATATGTGGAAGCGCCATGTTGTTTATGAGTCTCGACCCCGTAGTGTCATTGTTACTTTGGGGGGTCATCTCTACAGAATACCAGAGGTAGTGCCAACTATTGTTCCACCTAAAAAGTGACGCAAGGTAGTATCTCATACTGCAAAATTCAGCTTCTTCACAATATGTTCAAAAGGAGAACAAAAGGACATTGCAACCACTACAGTTCCGCCCCCTGCACCTTCTATCTAACAGAAGCAGGTCGACAAGGTTGCAGCAAAGCACAAAGATTCCTTCTGCACACCTTCCTCTCATGTAGCTCGACTTTTTGAACAGCCTCAACTTCAACAGGTTCATGACAGACTTCCACAAACTAAGCAGCACGACGTCTCCAACAATACAAGCAGCTCACCCAGATGCAGATCCAGCAAACGTTTTTCCCTCTCCCTCGGGAACTCAATGCAATGGAGACCATTGCTACCTAAGGAGGGAGGATTGATCCAGGTGGATATCGGAGGCCACCCACCTTTTCCAACTAGCTCAAAACAACTTTCTGACAATTTTGACAATTTACTATTTTTAGCAGGTTTTAACTTCCGGGGCCATTTTGAGGGCCTAAATGAACTTTTTTGAGATGGAGGTTCTCAATGATATCCAAAGGCATCATTGAGCCCCTAAAATTAATCTCCTCGACGATACATTTCCAACGAGCTGTCATACGCCTAAAACAGAGATCGTATGCAAAAGTTATGGCCCCGAGAAGTTGATGTACTAACTTATCCAAACGGGGCCCACATGACTTTTGGCATTTCATATCCTAAGGTTAGGTTTTTGGATGTCTAGGACTTTTGGCATTCTCGTTTATTGTAAAAAGGCCTCTTGAGCCTCATTGTAATCATCTTCTTGCGAATGCGAGTAACCGTCACATCTCTTCTTAGAGATAAGCTGCCACCATTCCAGCGAGTCTTTCACTCTGTATTTTTGCAGTCTCTGTACATTTATTTCATTAATAGAAATCGTGTATTACTGTATATTTGTGTTTATGGTTGCATCTCTTATACATTTATGTTATATTATTGAATATCCGCAATATCCCTGTGCATTTCTTTATTATATCTCCGCTCTCATTTCGTGCCGAAAATAATCTGGATCAATGGTATCAGAGCAGGCTGCTCTTGATCATTTTTTTCAGTGCATGTCCCCGACGAGGTCCGAGTATAGCAAGTTGGGTCTCAAGCTTGTCTCTCTTGAAGAAAATCGCTCTCGCACACCCAAGAAACCCTCAATGGTGGAAGAAAAGAAAAACGACGAAGCAAACGATCCTATCAATCTCTTGCTTGAGCAAGCTCTCACGCGACAGATGGACGAAATGATGGAGAATTTTGCCCACATCCTTCAACACCTGTCGATAACATCAGGCACATCTTCATCAAGCGGCCACTTTGGAGGCACCTCACCTTTCAAGGTACAAGTTAATTTTGATATTCTTGTATTTGAAGGACAGATAGATGCAGAAGCCCTAGAAAAATGGTTAACTCTGCTGGAATGTTATTTCTTTGTTCACAATTTTTTCGACAAAGAAAAGATCACATTTGCACTCCTTAAAGCTCTCCCTCATGTCAAACATTGGTGGGAAACTTACTGGGAGCAAAGTTCCACAGAGGAGTTTGGAATATATGGGGTCGATCCCACTTGGTATTTTTTCGTGGATGCGGTAAAAGAACAGTATTACCCTGTTGGCAACTATGAGGACCAGTACATGAGATGGACCACACTACAGCAAGAGAGGGGTCAATCAGTTCCAAAGTTCACCAATAGCTTCCATACCTTGCGCACCAAGCTGGGTATCAAAGACTCCGAACGACATTTGGTTCTGAAATACTGTGGGGCTCTACACAGATACATCCAAACTGAAATAGATTTTCTGGACATCTCATCACTCGGTGCTGCTTATCGATATGCTGTTAAAATTGAGCAGAAATTTAAGCACCGGAACAAACGAGAATTCGGGTCTGCAAATCTGCAACAACCAAAGTATGACAAAGATGGCCCTAACAAACAGTCTCCCGAAAGCCATTCCAAGACACAGGAAAAGAAGGGTCACGGGAAGACAAGAAGGACACTAGAAAATGGTGTGATTTCCACAAAATCCCCTAGCACAACACCGATGAATGTCGCTCAAAACAGTCATTGGTGGCCGAGATCAAAGACAAGGAGCCGAACTCTGATTCACAATCTGATTTTGAAAATACTGGTAAAGGACAGATCATTGACACAGACCCCACTGCTATTGTCTCAACCGCAGCAATTCAACCAGAAGAACCAACAGATCCTGAAGAGGGGGAGCGTATTTTTCATTCACAGATGTGGGTGAAGGGGACCCCGCTGCATTTTATTGTTGATAGCGGAAGCCAGAAGAACCTCATCTCAGCAGAGGTCGTCAAACAGTTGGGATTGTTGACAACACCACACCCGCAGCCATACAACATTGGGTGGCTTCGCCAAGGACGAGATCTTCGTGTTAGCCAGCAATGTGGATTGTCATACGGCATCCAACCCTTCAAGGATGAAGTATTATGTGATGTTGCCCCACTATATGTATGTGATGTTCTCTTGGGCCAACCATATATGTGGAAGCACCATGTTGTTTATGAGTCTCGACCCCATAGTGTCATTGTTACTTTGGGGGGCATCTCTATAGAATACCAAAGGTATTTCCAACTGTTGTTCCACCTAAAAAGTGCCACAAGGTAGTATCTCCTACTGCAAAATTCAGCTTCTTCACAATTTGTTCGAAAGGGGAACAGAAGGACATTGCAACCACTACAGTTTCACCCCCTGCACCTTCTATCCAACAGAAGCAGGTCGACAAGGTTGCAGCAAAGCACAAAGATTCCTTCTGCCCACCTTCCTCTTATGTAGCTCGACTTGTTGAATAGCCTCAACTTCAACAGGTTCATGACAGACTTCCACAAACTAAGCAGCGCGACGTCTCCAACAATACAAGTAGCTCACCCAGATGCAGATCCAGCAAACGCTTTTCCCTCTACCCCGGGAACTCAACGCAATGGAGACCATTGCTTCCTAAGGAGGGAGTATTGATCCAGGTGGATATCGGAGGCCACCCACCTTTTCCAACAGGCTCAAAACAACTTTCTGGCAATTTTGACAATTTACTATTTTTAGCAGGTTTTAACTTCCGAGGCCATTTTGAGGGCCTAAATGAAGGTTTTTCGAGATCGAGGTTCTCAATGATAGCCAATGGTATCATTGAGCCCCCAAAATGAATCTCCTCGACGATACCTTTCAAACGAGCTATCATACGCCTAAAACGGAGATCGTATGCAAAAGTTACGGCCCCGGGAAGTTGATGTACTAACTTACCCAAACGGGGTCCACATGACTTTGGCGTTTCATCTCCTAGGGTTAGGTTTTTGGATGTCTAGGAATTTTGGCATTCTCGTTTATTGTAAAAAGGCCTCTAGAGCCTCATTGTAATCATCTTCTTGAGAATGCGAGTAGCCGTCACATCTCTTCTCAGAGATAAGCTGCCACCATTCTAGCGAGTCTTTCACTCTGTATTTTTGCAGTCTCTGTACATTTATTTCATTAATAGAAATCACGTATTACTGTATATCTGTGTTTATGGTTGCATCTCTGATACATTTCTGTTATATTATTGAATATCTGCAATATCTCTGTGCATTTCTTTATTATATCTCCGCTCTCATTTTGTGCCGAAAATAATCCAGATCACAAACCTTCAAAACCAAATGCTTTGATACCATAAACTTGATCCAAAAATGAAGGTATTATTGATAAATCACAAGTTAGTTTAATGTATTTTAGGCATCGGATCGTTAAGAATGCGAAATACATAAAGCTTATTATTTGGTTGCGGAATATCAAATGTGACTTTTACTTGATGCTTATTAATGAATAAAGAGATCAGCCATTAATATCCATGCTGCAAATGAAGAGAATATAACAGCAAAACAGAAAGAGAAATAGAGACAAGAGGTTGATAACGGAGTTCACCAATCGTTGTCTACGTCTCTGGGCCCACTTCCAAGTGGAGGACCTTTTTATTGCTCTTTAAAATGCTCAAAGTTCTTTTACAATTGTTCTTTGTTCTTACATAGCATGCTTCAGACCTGTTGTGCAAGACCTCCATTCTCATATTCATGTATGCATCCTCAAACTCCTCTCAAGAGCATGGCAAAAATGCCTCTCAAATCATGAGAAAAGGCCAAAATTTACAAACTGCCCCTTCAAAACCCTGCATCAAAAAGTCTCCTACAAGCTTCAAAAAACCTAGTTTATATAGATTTTGAGGCTCAGATGAGGGATCCCAACTTTCCTCAAGATCTGGCCTCTTTTTGGGATCAAATCCCCCTTCAAATGGCCCAAAATCCTCAAAAAATTGATTTTATGGGCTAAATATTAGTTAGAATCAATTAAAATTACATAAACAGGGTTAAAAACCCACTTTTAACTTTAGGATAAGGTTAAGCCCCCAAAGGACAGGCATGCACCCCCAAACAGGGTCACATATGGCATAATAAAATCGTGGGCTAGGGCTTAGCCCCAACCCCCTTCTACCCATACACTAAAATATTACTCTTTATTAACAATAATATGGCAATGTTATAATAAGTAATACTTAAGGTGCATTGGTAATCCGACCTTTGTGAAGGCTTTTAGACTGGTGGAGAGGTTTGGGGTTCGAAACCCACCAACTCCATAAAAATTTTAACTTAGCCACCAACAACGGGGTGCCACATGGAAACCCACGCCTCAACCACGTGGCACCACCCCATTTGACCAATACATGCCATGTGTCAATCGACGGTTGGGCCACTTTTCTACCCTGTCAGCATACCTGCCCAGTCACCATCTACCACTTGTTGCCACTTGCCTCTGCCATGTCAACATGCTGATTGTGCCTGCCACTTGTACGAGCATGCCACGTGTCGCCCCTTCAGTGGTGACATGTGTCACCTTTGGGTTGGTCCACATCAGTTGTCATACGTCCAGTCAGCCTGCCATGTGTCACCTCCAGAAGCTGCCACATCAGTAGTGATGACGTCAGCATGTTGTCATGTTGACTACATCGTTGACTTTTTGATAGTTAACCTTTGACTTTTTGCCAGTTTGAGAGAACGATCAGAGTCCAATACCTCTCACATATAGAGCCCGTTTGAGAAAGTAAATATACTATCGAAATCAGCGCGACGAGACAGACGCAATGGCACTGGTTTCATTCAATTCTGAGAAATTTTATTTTGAGCATTTTCTGAGCCTGTGAGCCTCCTGGATCATATCTCCTCCTCCGTTCGAATATTTTTGGGTTGCTTTCTTACTGGAGTGGACCATCAAAGCGATGCTTCTTGATGTCGTGCTTTTGGGAGTGTTGGCAGGGGACTGGGTAGTCTTCTCACCAGATACTTTTCCATGTTGTCTGTACAATTCAGTCGCGCTTTGTAATGTCTGTGCGTCGCTTTGTGTCGACACTGTCACTGTCTTGGGTCAGGTGTATATGGATAAACAAAGTGTTAAAGCCAACATCCAGTAAATGTTCTCGAAAAATGCCATTAGGGTTGAACCCTTTTAGCCTTTCAGCGTACGTTACGTTCAATTTCTTGAAATGGGCGGCAAACTCATCAATCTTATTGATGTTTCTGCACACAAAGTCTTCGACTTTCCAAGTCAAAGGAATGAACTATTTTTTTTTCTTGTCATGGAAAAAATGAAACCAGTGGTTGTATTGCCTTGCTATTTCTGCAACAAACATCTTGTCCGTGATGTGGCATGGAAGGAAGGCAGGATTTTCCCTAGAGCCAAAGACCATGAGGACACTGTGATTTTCCTCTTGCTCAAGTGTGCCCTTCCTATTCAAAAACTTGGTTGCTTGGCTATACATCTGGGGAGCATCCTTGCCTAAGAGTAAATATTTGAAAACTGAGACAAAGCCATTAAAAACTTCATAAAAACAATGGGAGGCCTTGTGCCTCCACAGGGCTTCGTGCCAAAATGTTACTGGGTCGAATTCACAGTTTATTTTTATTGGAAAGTGAAAGTTTTGGAAACGAGAAACAATACCCAATTGCGAAAATCAAATAGGATGACATATAAAATTTATTCGATTCTTTGAATCGTGACAACTGAGAACATAGCTCAATGGAAATTAGCTTCCCCCAATCGAAAATGTATTGTTCCTTGACTGTGAAATACAAAATATAAATAATTATATGGGAAATGCTTGTTGTGGATGCCTGTCTCGTTATTCTTGTAAACAACCAAGCAATTTGCCAGAATGGATTTCTAAGGAACTTACCTGCAGCCTTGTGATATCTTCAGGAACTGTTGTCAGGTCTTTGAGGAAGTCGGCTAAGATGTCCAAATCGTTATGATGTTTTTCGAGAAACTGTTTACAGTCTTGTCCTCTGAACGTCAATGTTGGTTTCGACAATTTGAACATCTCACGGAAGAGCTGAGTTGACAAAGAAATAGGAAAATGGTCACGCAGTGGAATAATTATTTGGCGTGCAATATATTTTTTGGCGCACCAAGAGACCACTTCCTTACAATCAAAAACCTCAGGGAAGCAACTTGCACGAGCGATTCCAGAGGTCCAAATCACTTCATTCTGGGCTGAACGAGATGAATAGTAAAAGTACACCCTAGACCACTGGAATCTCTGGTCCTCTTGTGCGAACATATTTACCGTATCTCTAGAAAACTGTTGTCGACCTACTTCCATAAGTCTACAAGAACATTTATTTGTTCCAGACGATGAATGAAATGAAAAGTTGGAAGGGATAATGGGTAAAATCATGAAGATGGGTTACACTTTTGCTTGTTTTATGAAAAAACAAACTGTATTTTCACAAGTTGTTCAACTTCCGGCATACTAAAGTATTTTTTTTATTTAGAATTTCACTTTACAATAAAAACAAAACTTGTGAAGAATTTTGTTAGCTTTCCAATGACTATTTTTCAATTTTTTTTTATCATGATTTGATATGTCAATTTGACAATTGTTTAACAATATGTTCCTTAAACATGAAAAGAATGATAATGAGTAACTTTTTTCTACAATAATGTATCTATTATTAAACTTATGTTTTTAAGAAGCGAGATAAACTGCAACAATCTACAGAGACTCTATTTTATTATGACTATAATTTTGAATCTAATGGATGAATATTATAATTTCTAGAATTTTTTTTAGTTGACCAAGCTGAAAACGTTGCAGATTTTAAACACATGTTTTTCTTCACCTTGTATCTATCTTAATTTTACTTAAAACTAAAATCTAAATATACCCTTTTGAAATGAATAGTTTAAGGATTATGAATATATTTTTTTCTAAATTTTTCACTATATATTTTTAGAGATACCGATATTTCATTTCACTGAATCATAATGTCTACTGAAAATATTATGCAATGAATTTTTTTTTAAATTAAATAAAAATAGATAAAAATAAAGAAAACAAAAACAAATTATAGGAATTGAAAGTAGATTCAATTTTGGAAATGTTGGTGTCATTTTTGAAACCAAATTCTCAGTATTTTTAGGAGTCCACAACCTCCGAAGTTCGGGTAAGTTTGGGGAAATTCTCTGGTTTTTGTTTTCAGTTCCAATTTCATAATTTTGCCCGAAATAATATTTCGGCTGAAACCTAGATTTTAACAGAATCCATTAAAAATAAATGTTTTGGCCGAAATATTCTTACCACGGGAAAATAATTCATCCGAAAAACATTGTACATGAATTTCGAGGGCACCGTCAAGGCACCGTACAATCTGACGTGCAAATTTTCAGTCGAAAAAATTCATAGCAACATTTTTTAGGCTGAAAAATTGCCTCTAGGAATTTTTGAGATCCAAATGTCCCAAAAGTGTTACCCATATTCATGATTTTACCCTAATATAACCCTGTGCAAATTTTGGTCGAAAGCATGTAAATGGGAGATGTCCTGGAGAGTTTCGTTGATTAATGACAATTTGAACGGATGTTGCATGATGCGTTGTTAACATTAAACACTACTAATTGCATACATAGAAATGCGAACATGGTGTTTATTGCAATGAGTGATTAAGCATTGTAGATTTCTTGAGCGGCCCAACACGACGACGCATGTTTGAGATGAACAATCGGAAGCAACAAAATAACTCTCCACACATCTTGGTTTAATGCGTAATAATGCGATATCTCCTCGAGCTTTTCGTCCATTAATGACAATGTTGACGGTTCCTGCATGGTCAGTTGTTAGCATGAAATGTTTCTAATTGCATAGTAAGAAAGTACGGAGGTCGCAGGCAGTGGAAAAAAACTTCTACAAATTAGGGTTGCAAGGTACAACCGTTGAAGGTGAGGGTGCGAGGGTCAAATTGTATGTCTCGAAACTTTTGGAGTGCAATACACCTAACAACGAAGAGGGTATGGTAGGATAGCCGGAAGGATAGGAAGTTAGTGGGGATGGAAGGCAGTGAGAGATACTTTGAAACATTTGTGATTAGTGGTAGAGTGAATCTTGCGAATTCGACGAGCCCGTGCTGGAATTGTAGATCACAGAGGTCGCAAGCAGGGAAAAAAACAGCTACAAATTAGGGTTGCAAAGTACAACCGTTGAAGGTGAGGGCGCGAGGGTCAAATTGTATGTCTCAGAACTTTTGGAGTGCAATGCGCCTAACAACGAAGAGGGTATGGTAGGAAAGGAAGTTAGTGGGGATGGAAGGCAGCGAGAGATACTTTGAAACATTTGTGATCAGTGGTAGAGTGAAGCTTGCGAGTTCGAGGAGGCCACGGTAGAATTGTAGATTGCGAACCCAACAACCGTGGCCATAAAATTGGCTAAGTATGGAAAGCAATAGCGATTGGTCGGATTTCTGGTGTGATTATATAGATGGAGATAGAGAAGTCATCCCGCCAATGCTGGAACTCACGATCATAGAAAGGCGACCAAGTAAATAACCAGAGAGCCATAATACAAGGGAAAAGGACAAAGTAGTCGACGGTGGAATTGTAGATCACTGAAATTTTGAGTACAAGATGTGAACCCGGTAGTCAATTTGTATATTGCGAAGGGTCAGATGCCAACTGAGGCAACGACAGATAATTTGTATATTGCGGAGAGTGCAATCCCAATTGTTTCGTACCTTTGTGTCTAGTTGTGACTACTAAGAGTTAATTTAGTATTCAAAATAATTTTTTAGATACTATTAGATACTTCATAGGGATTAGCATCTGTAAACAATGGCAATATCCACCCCGATAATCCTGCATTTCGTGTGTCAGTTTCTATATCGCAGAACTGGGAGCGTTGTTTGGAGGACACAGAACAATAGAACTGCAATGTTGAGTCAGCCAGTCCGCAAGTTCGGTTGTCAATTTGTATATCGTGGAACTTTGGGTGCTATTTGTAGGCCACAGAACAATGGAGGCCCAATTTTGACTTCGCCCGCCTGAGAACCCGCGATCCAAAATGTCGCTAGGTATGGAATGTAGAATTTGTACATGCTCTATAAAATTTCATGTCCATATTTTATAGTCTCATAATACACGGGAAGAAAATAAGGGAAAAAGGACGAAGAAGTTCACAGTGGAATTGTAGATAATACACGGGAAGAAGAGAAGGGAAAAAAGACTAAGTATCTTGCAAAAGAACATCTAGTGTTTGATTATTAATGCAAATGCTTGCGAATCCCGACTGAGTTGTCACCAATTAAGGCATAAATTGTAGATCACAAAAATATCTTTCGTATTGTTTCGTACCTTTGTGTCCAGTTGTGACTACTAAGAGCTAATTTAGTATTCAAAATATTTTTTTAGATACTGTTAGATATTTCATAGGGATTAGCATCCATAAACAATGGCAATCTCCACCCCGACAGTCCTGCATTCCATGTGTTAATTTCTATATCGCGGAACTGGGACTGTTGTTTGGAGGACACGAAACAATAGAACTGCAATGTTCAGTTAGCCAGTTCGCAGTTTTGGTTGTCAATTTGTATATCACGGAACTCTGGGTGCTATTTGTAGGCCACGAAACAATGAAGGCCCAATTTTGACCCCGCCCGCCCAAGAACCCGCGATCCAAAATGTCGCTAGGTATGGAATGCAGAATTTATACATGCTCTATAAAATTTCATATCCATATTTTATAGTCCCATAATACATGGGAAGAAAATAAAGGAAAAAGGACGGAGAAGTTGGCAGTGGAATTGTAGATAATACATGGGAAGAAGAGAAGGGAAAATGCACTAAGTATCTCGTAGAAGAACATATAGTGTTTGATTATTAATGCAAATGCTTGTGAATCCCTGCTGAGTTGTCACCAATTAAGTTATAAATTGCAGATCACAGAAGTATCTTTCGTATCACTGTGTCTACTTGTCACTAGTAAGAGCAGTGTTCATGTATATTAGGAAGCACACGAAGTTGTTGGGGATGGAAAGCAGCAACAGATACTTTGAACAAACTTAATGTATACGAGGAACCCGCGGTGGAATTGTAGATCACAGATGTTTTGAATGCAAGATGTATATAGAAAAACGATAAGCAGGTGGGTTCGCAAGTGCCGACCCTGCAACGGCGGGCATAAAATTGGCTAAGTATGGAAAGGAACAACAGTTGGTTGGATTCATCATGCGAGGATATAGATGGAGATGTTAAGGCATGAATTGCAAATCAAGGAAGTATCTTTCGTACCACTGTGTCCACTTGTCACTAGTAAGAGCATTGTCCATGTATATTAGGAAGGACACGAAGTTGCTAGGGATGGAAAGCAGCAACAGATACTTTGAACAAAATTAATGTATACGAGGAACACGGTGGAAGTGTATATAACGGATTTTTGGGTGCAAGATGTATATAGCGGAATGATAAGCAGTTGGGTTCGCACGCGCATGCGAAGTTGCTAGCGATGGAAAGCAACATCAGATACTTTGAACTAAGTTAATGTATACGAGGAACCCGTGGTGGAATTGTATATCGTGGATCTTTTGACTGCAAGATGTATATAGCGGAACGATAAGCATTCGGGTTCGCAAGCATCGGCCTTGCAACGACGGACATAAAATTGACTAAGTATGGAAAGGAACAACGGTCGGTCAGATCTATCGTGCGAGGGTACCGCGAACCCGGGGCCTGGTGCCCACATAACTGGCTAAGTATTGGCCAAGACAAAGTTTTGATATCTATTTCAATATTTTTCATACTAGTATCTATAAATGGAGAAAGTTTTCATATTTATCTCAATAGTATTCATACTAGTATATATTAATGGATCATATCTGTTTCAAATGCAAATGATCTCCCAATTTGCACGATGCTCTTCGGCTCGCAAATTTCATTGAAACCACAAAAATTTTGACTACAAGATGTACATAGCGCAATAAGAAACATGAATTTGTCTTGTGGTCTCAACGAAATAAACTCCTTATCATCTATTCATCATGTATTCGTTGCAATGACATCAACAAACGTCGGCTCTCCATAAACATCAATATCTAAATTACATTAAATGCAATCAAAATTTGGTGTGACTTTTAAGTAATTAAAGCATAAATTGCAGACTGCAGAAGTTCTTAGGCTGCAAGATGTATATGACGAAACAATTGACATAGTTGTTTAATATCACAAACCTAAACATAATTGCCTAAGATTTGGCAAAGACGAAGTTTTTTGTATTTATTCCAATAGTACTGATATTAGTATATATGCACAGATATTATCAAATAGAAGAAGTTGCAATATATCCAACATACTTTACATGAACATTGCATCAACAGTTTAGTCGCCTTGTTGTAACTCATTAATTCATTCTATTTACAAAACCCGAAGAATGGGAGCAAGACGGGTCCTCCAATTTCTTTCTTTAAATACAGGGTCGACGCCACATAAGTATGGCCTATATAAAAAATTTCTTAAATGTAAAATATAAAGAAAGAACGGAACAAGTTTTATTTAGATTGAAGTAGTAGGCAACATAAACAAAAGCTTGTCCTTCATGTTTAATGACACAAGGGAAGAAGGTACAAAGTACAATTAAAACAAATACCAGAAATTGGAAAATACTATTAAAAAATAAACCAAAATTATTCTAGATTAAAATAAGATGGGTTATAAAATATAGTTGAAGCTATTTGCGACAACGATTGCGATTTCGCCTGCCATCGACTAATAAAAAATATGTACATTGATGAAGCTTCTTTATAGTTTTCTTGACGTTCAAACTCTTTCTTTGTAAAAAACGAGTTGAATAACAATTTTGGGTTTTGTACTTAATCGGTGTTGCCAAGTACATCTATCCCAGTTTTTTGAATACCTTGTCTCTTCCAGATATGGCCTACTTGCAATGGCTGCTTATTCAACATTCCATTATTTATCAAGTATTAATTTCCCTCTATCGTCGAAAAGTTGGGGTTTAAGGTGCTTTCCTTGCAATGTTCCCGATCCTTGACATCCGAGACAACTTAGAAATGCGATTCAGGCCGATTTCAAAGTGGACGGAGTCGTTTTATGTCACAACAGCTAAGGCAGGGGAAAAAAATTCAAGTACGCAGTGACTGATTTTCTCCCTGTATTCGATCATATGGTTGGTTGAGACGTCTGCCTGAGGATTTGTATGTGGAACTTCTTTGCTTTATTACAGTAAATTGGAAGAAACGTCCAACCTAGATGCAAAATGAAAATATGTTGAGGTACATAACTTCTTCAGGCAGCAGAGGTGTGGCAAGTGCATCAAATGCTGCAGAATGCGCCATCACAGATCTGGCAAGTGTATCAAATGTTGCAGATGGCATCATAATATATCTTTCCTCGTAGCGGTGGAGGTATGGCGGCCCACACAAATGCCTATAATGTTCGAAGGTCACACCAAATATGTGGAGTTTGCAACTACATCTAGAGGAAACCGAACACACTTTTACAAAGAACATAGCTTTCTCTCAAGTCGGCTATCAAACCCACATGCAGGTCATCAAACTACGAAATAGAAACTTTTGTAGTGATAATATGTCATTTTATTCACCCATACAGTTTATGTTACCCACCTCCGAGGTCGACAAATACTTGTGCAATCTCTACAATTCGATACACTTGCAAAATCTGTGTTGTTGGAAGAAGCTATATACTTAAACGAAGAACAGTTTTGCAGGTGACCTCAAAATCAATTACAATTCCAAGCAAGAAAACAAAGAAGTTCAACCAACAAATTTCCAGGTAGCCTTTTCAACCAACCAAAGCATCGAACACAGGGAGAAAACCAACCAGAACATACTTGTTTTTTTTTTTTGTCCTCTCTGAGTTTCTCTTGTATAACAAAGTTTTTTTTTTACTCAAAGCTTGTGTCACATAAAACTAGGCTCTCTTTTTTCATCTTCCCCTCAATCACATCTCTAAGTTGTCTTACATGTCCATCACCAGGAACATTAGAACGAAGGCACCCTAAAGCGCAACTCTTTGATGATAGAGAGAAATGGCAATAAGTATTTAAAAGCAACACTGGATGGTCTTCGATAGATTTTGTGTTGATTCGTTTTAATGACAAATGTTCTCGATATTTTCACTTATTAATGCCAAGCTTTTTGAATATGTACGCTGAATAGTGACTAGCAACACGTATTAAAATTCTCATATCCGAGTAGATTCTCAAATCTGACATCTAAGATATCCACAGTATTAAAGAGGGCCATGACATCAAGGCCTTTGTGGGTGACACGTTCGTGAACTATGCTCAAGCTTTTAAGAAAACTATAACTGCACAAGCAAAAAAAATGTATTTTCGCAAATTCAAAATGTAGGCAAAAAGAAATTACCAGATCCCATAGTATTCACATGTCTATTCATTTTAATGGGAGATGTCCTCGACCTTTCCAGCTATTAAATCCCATCATTTTGAAATGCACAATATTAAAGAGGGACATGATGTCAAGGCCTCTATCAGCGACACGTTCATGAACTATGTTGAAACTTTTAAGAAAACTAAAACTGCACAAGCAAAAAAAACAAAAATAAAAATAGTTTCGCAATTTCAAAATGCAGCAAAATGAAATTACCAGTTTCCATAATATTCACATGTCTATTCATTTTAATGGGAGATGTCCTCGAGATTTCCAGTTATTAAAGACCATCTTTTCGAACCTGTCTGGTCGGTTCTGACTTTTGAAATCATATTTAATGTGTATTGGGAAGCGTTGAAGGTAGCGGGGATGGAGCCCTATGTAACAGACGTTACTACTATTTTTTTCGGTTTTGTTGACGACCGTATGTAAAACATACATAAAGAAAAGTAATTCGAGAATGCTAGTTTTTTTGCACAAGCACTTGAAATTCAAATAGTCTGCAAGTTCGTTTGTCAATTTGTATATCTCATAACTCTCTGTGTTATTTGTAGGACACAGAACAACAGAGACCGAACTTAGAGCCCGCCACCTCGAGAACCCGCGATTCAAAAAATGCTTACTATTTTTTTTGTCTTTCTTGTCCACTAGGGTATGTAAAACACACGTAAAGTAAACTATTTCTAGAATTCTAAATTTTTTGGACATGACGGCCTTCAAATTCAAATAGCCCGCAAGTCCGATTGTCAATTTCCATATCGCGAAAGTCTCCGATTGTCAATTTTCAATCGTCTAGCCCGAGAACCTGCGATGCAAAAACTAACTAAGTATGGGATGAAGGCTTCGTGCATGCTTTATATATCTACTTTATAAAATTACATATTTCCTATGTTTAATTTATGTTGTCCAGGAAACCTATAATTTGATAAATTTCAATGTCTTATGTCCAGGAGCCCTTCTTTTAAAGAAAACTAATTCGGAAATGCTAATGTATACACCATAGTTTGATACAACCTATCTACGAAGCCACGTCCATAAAACTGGCTAAGTATGGAACTGAACTGCGGTCGGTCGGAATGATCGCGGAACTCTCCACGCTATTTGCAGGGCACGGAACAACAAAAGCCCAATTTTCATCCCACCACCTCGAGAACCTGCAATAATTAACTTATGTTGTCCAGGAAATGTAGAATTTCATAAATTACATTCTCTTCTGTCTAGGAGGCCTTCTTTTAAAGAAAACTAATTCGGGAAAGCTAATGTATATACCGAACACGGCCTATCATAGTTCGATAGAACCTATTCGCAAATTCGCATCCATAAAACTGGCTAAGTATGCAATCGAACGACGGTCCCTCAGAAAGACCACAGAAACATGAGAAACTAGAGTCAAACGTAATTTACAACAGGAAAGTAAAATGGAGATAACATCTATATCTCCCACACAGCAAAAGGCAATCTCATAACTATGAAACCATGGTAACACAAAATCCATGGAAAAAGCATCAACAGCTATGAAATATATTTTGAGGCCGACAAAGTCTATTTCAACGCGTAACAGATGCAATTTACATCGCCTGCAATTCTTTAGTCTATTATTTTATCTTAATAAGCCCAATTTTCAGCCCTCCATCCCTAGAACCTGCAATCATTAACTTATGCTCTCTAGGAAACCTATAATTTCATAAATTGCATTATCTTATGTCCAGGAGACCTTCTTTTAAAGAAAACTAATTCGTGAAAGCTAATGTATACACCGAACACAACTTGTCATAGTTCAATAGAACCTATTCACGAAGTCGCGTCCATAAAACTGGCTAAGTATGCAACCGAACGACAGTCGCTCGGAATGACCACAGAAACATGAGAAACTAGAGTCAAACGCAGTTTACAACAGGAAAGTAAAAGGGAGAGAACAACTATATCTCCCACACAACAAAAGGCATTCTCATAACTATGAAACCATAGTAACACAAAATCCATGGAAAAAACATCAACAACTATGAAATATATTTTGAGGCCGACAAACTCTGCTTCAACACATAACAACTGCAATTTACATCGCCTACAATTCCTTACTCTATTATTTTATCTTAATAGTATTCTACGCAAACTGCAGTGGAAAAAAATGTAACTAGAGATCCAACCGCAAATGCAACATCTGAACATTGCAAAGCCTGGGCAAACAATAACAAGCACCAAATAAGAACCCAGCTAAGAAGCACCAAAAGGCCCAACTGCAGGCACAGGACCGGAACCCTACAAAGTCAAATCAAACAACAATAAATAACATACAACGAAGAAATAAGCAAGCAACAACCACTCCCCCAGGAACGATGTTATTCCAATCGTGATTGCATAAACCCTAACGTGCAAATTGCAACAACATGAACACACAAGCAAGAACAACGACAACATGCAAATAAGAAATTAGTGCCATGCAAAAAACAAGCATGGCCCAGTGAACTAGCAATGACACTGGAGCATATAAATTTTAAAAATGGAAGAAAATGTCTCGTAACAAGCCTGCTAAGTAACCATTCAACACTACCAAGCCTGTTAGGTAAACATTTAACTTTGTCATAAATGCACTACAAACATTTAACAAAAAAATTCAATGTGGTAGGTCTCTGACGTATCCTAAGAAAATAATTATATTTTTTGTAACAATAGTTCGAACACCAGAGAATGTATTGGAAAGCCAAACTTTGGATATGCCACCATATCAAACATTGCCATAAATCTACCTAGCATAAAATGCTAAACCAAACATTCAAATTAATGCTAGCATTAATCCACCTTCAACGAATGCATAACAAAATATATGATTCAAAAATACCATATGCGATCAAATACTTTGGATATGCCAACATATATAACATTGAGAATAACGAAGCCGACAATAAGACCTCCAATCCCTTGTCCAATCATATCATGACAAATATGGTACTTTTTTATATATAAAAATTGATGTTTTCAGTTCCCTGGTTCCAACAATAGATAATATGGAAATATTTGTGGTCAAAGGACAGACTAATATGAAGTCTGTTAGCGATAAAAAATGCACTGGCATTTTTTAAAGAATGATGCCTAATCTTGTAGGGAACATTTGACTAGCTTCACAGGCTCCAAATGCAGATTTGAAAGCACCATTGGAAAGCTTAGGAGTTGTATATGTCGATCGACTATTTAAGCATGCAAAACGAACTCTCCATGACTGAGAAATTTGATTTTGAAAAAATTTGCGCTTTCACCAGCGTAGAAGACAGAATTATAACTAGTTAGCTGGTGAAAGCCTGTCACGGCCAGAATAGCCGAATTTTTGCTCAGATCAGGATATTTTGGGTTTGAATGGTTTGAAATCTTCTTCAACAAGCTGGTTATGAATTATCAAATCAAAATCTGAAGGCCATTCTTGGAGATGAAAGTCAAAAGGGAATTTTTTTACTAGATTTGGTCATTTTCAAGGGTAAAATGATAGGGATCAAATGACACATCACCTAATTCGAATTTTATCTTTGGAGGACCAAATCAAACAACCTTGGGAGACTAAAACTGCACTTCATAAGCAATCTACTATTTTTAGAGATCACTAAATAGGACCTTTCCTATTTTGTTTTGATTTTCCATTCTAGATCCATTTTTATAGGATCTCATCCTACACTTGTTGTATCTGTTTTTATTTGACTATTTTTAGTAAATCTGATCCATCTTTCAAGGATCTAGATTTCATCTTGTAAGGCTATAAAGCCAAAGACATTTGGAGCACTAAGGAGGTTCAAACTGGGAATATATTTTGTGCTACTGTATAGACTCTTATTTACAGAATAAAAGTTCAGTTTCCTTTCGTTTTCAATATCAGAAATATCCATCTTTCCCTTCCTGTACTTTGTTTCAATTTATTTTAGCTTATGAAGACTGTTATCTCTTTATTGAGATTATAGACTTGAAGTAAATGATTTCTTTCTATCTTGCATTAAGCCCTACATTCAGTTGTATTTGGCAATCAAGAATAGTGTTCTTCATCCTCTCCTTTCAATTTACTTGATCTAATTATTGTTTCCTGAAAGCACTGTTTCTTTAGATGTATGATGAGTTGTCTATTACACTCATTAAAAACCCCATTATTCCAAGCATATCTACACATTATTTTTAAGTTACCTAGCATCCTTAGTCTACAACCCTAATGAGTTTCTTGGAGTGATAACAAATTGGCGCCGTTGTCGGGGAACGGAGAATGAAGCAAGCTTCCCTGGGAGACGACATAGTTTCAGCTTTTGATGATAGACAAATGTTGCATTATATTGGTTGTAAGCATCTATCTGGCGACTCCACATTCAAAGACTCCACTGGGGAGGATCCTATTGATAAAAGATGAAGAGGCTCAAATCAAAATGCAGGTATCGGTTCATTGGTTTGCTTCATGAACTGTTGTTGTTCTTTATTACCTCTTTCATTCTTTTCCCTTCGCATGTAAAGAGAATTATTTTCTGTTTTGTATATTCATAAAATCATCATCCTTCTTGTATATATTCGTCTTTAGAAGAGGAAATCCTGCAGCCCTACATTGTAGATGTAGATTCGGTGACTTTACCTCAGCTCATTCACAAAGATGACCACTGTATTTCTTTTCCTTCAGAATCTGATAAGCCATGTGACCTTGAAAAGATAGAAATTGTTTCAGACCTTGTCCAGATCTCAGCCCCTCTTGTTATAATTTATGAACCTTGTCATGAACTCGTTAACTCTCATGATCAACCCACAGCTTTTCAAGTTAAGATCCGGATGAAGATGTTCAAGCCTTTAAAACTGCCCCTTCTTCTTCATCCTTATCCTGATGACTGTTATGAATATCTCCCTTGGTTTTCTGGAGAGAATCAAGCTTCAGCTGAGAGACATGTGGAATCCTTTTTGGATTTTGTTGATCGTTTTCAGCTTGCTCATGAAGATGTGATCATGAGATTT
>ML782862.1:658195-681493 GCA_009831015.1 Picea engelmannii | reverse complement strand
AGTAATCGTGCATTAATCATTAATCGTTCTGTTATACATTACAGTTTGGGTAGCGACCGACGGAGGAAGGAGGGAGGGTTAAAACAGTGCTGCTAACCTGAGCAGATGTTGCAGTCCGTCGGCAATGGTTGCAAATGTGAACAACGTCGTCGGCAATGGTTGCAGTCCAGTCCGTCGGCAATGATTGCAAATGTGAACAGAGTCGTCGGCAATGGTTGCAGTCCGTGGGCAATGGTTGCAGAAGGTTGCGCGGGATAAAAGTTTGGGAGTTCACTCCGAGTTCGAAGGTAGCGTAGAAGGGTGGCCATGCATTAATGCTCACCCAACTACCACGAAGGGAAGGACGCAGAGTCAGGGGGCGCACGGAGCGAACGGAAACGGAAACGGGAACGGTGGTAGGCTACCTTTTGGGTTTTCCGAGTTGCCGGAGATTAGACGTTCGGCTACCTTTTGGGTTTTCCGAGTTGCCGGAGATTAGACGTTCTCCGTCGATCGGAATCCCAAAAGGTAGCGTAGTTAGCTTACTCCGTTGATTAATATGAAAAGATAAAGTTATCATGAGTGCAACATTGTTATCGGTCCTTATATGACTAACAAACGGTTAAAGTTTTAAATCAATAATTTGATTTAGTTTTTCTATTATTAAATAATTTTTTAAACTGTGAAAAATCCTTGAAAATAGCTTTTTTTTTTTTTTTTTTTCCACGAGAAATTAACTCGCCGGAATTGAACTCAAGACCTCCTCCCAACATAGAGAAAGGTCTTTACCAACCGCGCTGTCTCACGGGACCCTGTGAAAAATCCTTGAAAATAGCTTATTCAGTCCCATCATGTCAGCTCTATAATTGTAAGAGGAGAATGCCCTGAACTATACTACATAATGATAAATTGTAGCTATGCATAGCAGTGAACTTTACCTTATACCTAATGTACTTCCTATATCTTCATTAAATTTGTATATCTAAATGCATTTAATCTTGTATTTATATAAGTGACAATGGAAGATTTTTTCAAGATTTGTTTTTCAATTTAAAATTTTAATTATTTTTTGTTTTATATTTTCACATCCAACTAATAAATTGTCATTTCAATATTTTTAAGTAATCATAAAATAGAAATTTTGAATATTAAATATTTAAAAATATTTTATTTTTCAAAATATTCAAATTAATATATAAATATCATTAAACATGGAAAAACATTATAATTTTTTTTAATAAAAATTTCCATAGCTATATTCTGTGGTTTGACTTATATTCCGTGCTTTGACTGGGACTAATAAGAAATCAATATATATACCTTTAATGTGTGGAATGATTATGGACCTGCTCTATACGGATTTAGATCTATACGGATCTGAAGTGCTGGACTTTCAAAGCCCTGCGACAATCAGATGTTGCAGTGTACTATGCGTAAATTTCTATCACGGCCAATTAATGTGATATAAAACCAGAGGATGGTACAACACAGATGGACTTTAAAAGGTGACAAGTGGCGGTTTATAATGATGATAGAGGTTATGTTTTCCAAAACCTCACGCTAAGATGCCTTCGGCATAATCAATGTGTCATAATATCTTTTTTATTATGACACATAAAGTAGATTGCGTATAACCGCGAGTACAAATCCTTGGGAGTCTAACACAGGTTTTCTACTCTCCTGAATTACAACCTCCCTGAGATCAATATAATGCAGTGAAGGGCTTGAATTTGCCTCACAGATTTGAGTGAGATAGGGATATTGTTATTGGGGTTCGTTTGCATTATCTCATTACTGTTGTTGGAGTTCCCTGCATAGGCGGTTATGGCGACACAGAGAAATCACATTGAACATATTCGGAAGACCAAGTTTTCTCTTGATAATCCGCTTGCAGTAGATTTGCATCAAGCGGTGAAACATCTCTCTGCTGAATTATACAGCAAGGATGTGCATTTTCTTATGGAGCTCATCCAGGTAATTCTTACTTCAAATTATCAAATAGGTTTTATATTTTTGTTTTCAATACTTTAAAATGGTGGTTTTACTGCAGAATGCAGAGGATAACAGCTATGCACCTGGTGTCCAACCTTCGTTGGAATTTGTATTTACCAGTAAGGATATCTGTGAAGTGGGTGCTACTGCTACGTTGTTGGTGTTTAACAATGAGATTGGATTCCAAAAACATAATATTGATTCTATATGCAGCGTTGGACGATCTACAAAGAAAAAAAGGGAAGGAGGTTACATTGGAGAAAAAGGTATGGGTGCTTATTATCTTTTAAATCATATATAATGTGTTATTAGCTTTATAGTTGGGATGTGTAATCTTTTCAGAAATGATTTATGGGTAATCCCTCCTCCTGATGCAAACATAGGATATATCGTCCCAGAATGGATTGAAAGAAAACCCAGCATTGCCCAGCTTGAAGTAATTTATGGGTGTAATCTTCCCAATACGGTGATAGTTCTACCTTTGCGTCCTGAGAAGGTTGAAGCTGTGAAGCGAGAGCTCTCTAGTATTCATCCTGAAGTTATTTTGTTCATGTCTAAGATAAAGAAGCTTTCAGTTCGTGAATTTCATGTGGATCCCAGGCTTAACAAAATTAATGCAATCTCCGTTTCACGGGAGACGGACTTTGAGAGTTCCGAGAGTGAAGAAAGTGAAGCCTTCACTCTGCATCTCTCCGCTGGAGAAAATAAATGCTCGACAGGAAGATCCAGTTATTACATGTGGAGGCAACGCTTTCCTGTCAAAACCGGGTGTAAAGTTGAGCAGAGGAAAGACGTGGAAAAATGGGCGATTACACTGGCTTTCCCCTTTCATGAACGCAGAGGAAACATTGCATCTCCCGGCATTTATGCTTTTCTTCCAACGGAAATGGTCACGGGTTTTCCATTTGTGATACAAGCAGATTTCTTACTGGTTTCTTCCAGAGAGAGTATTATTTTTGACAACAAATGGAACCAGGGAATACTAGAATGTATTCCGTTAGCTTTCAGTTCAGCATTTCGTTTCTTCGTGTACGCTGATTCGCCGCCATCATCAAAATCCCATTTTTATAAATACATCCCCGTTGATCCTCCTCGTTACCAGCAGCTGGTACAAGTTAGAAATGGTATCCAGGCCCAGTTAAGAATGGAGGAAATAATTTTATGCGACTCCAGCTTTGTTGACAAAGATTTCGGTAGGCCTACAGAAACTCGGACAGTACTGCCATCATTTAGAAGCATTTTGAAGAGAGCGAGAGAACAAGGTCGGGAAAGCGGTCTGGACGCTTTTTTGGCTGGTGAAGACAAAATAGTCCATCCTTGCCTTGATAAGCCCGAGTTTTCTAATATCTTGATGTTCTTGCACGTGGTAAATGTGTCATATGATTGGTATGCTGGTTGCATTCAGTCACTTGGTTGGGTGAATGGTCTGCCTGAAAATTTGTACGTGGAACTTCTTTGTTTCATCGCTGAATATTGGAAGCCTGGACTTTCAAGTCACCAACAAAATACTCCCTTCTTGAAGCCTGGACTTTCAAGGCACCTACAAAATACTCCCTTCCTGAAGTATGTAAATTCTGCTAACATAACATCTTTGGCAAGTGTATCAAATGATGAACCGGGCACAAGAATATATTTTTCGTCAGAACAATCCCACATATTGTGGTTGTCAAAATGGTCTGTAGAGCTTCAAAGTGCTGCCCAACATTATTTCATGCCTGAATCTACTCAGAAGGCCATAATGGATTTGGATGGTGACAAACGTGAGAAACTGTGTAAGTGGCTGGAGGAGTATCCTAAAATTACACAACTTTCTATCGCAAGTTTCGCCAAGCAGCTCCTGGAGGTTGTAAAAGCTTCGACAAATAGTACTCTTGTTATTAATGCTGCACATTTTTTCCATTATTCCTCTGTGAATAGGTACATCTATGAGGAAGATTTGTTCGGTCTTTGGTCGGCTATTCCTATAGTGGATGAGCGGGGTAGTGTCAAACAACGTGGGTCCGTAGAGATCATCCTCCTTCCTGCATTAATAAGTAAGTGGGCCAAGTTAATGGGAAGCAATCCGTGGACTGGGCAAAACTTTGTTGCACTCTCTGAACTTTATCTTACATTACCTCCTTGTGCACGGGGTTTGACAGGAGCAGGTAAAGATTTGGTTTCATTCGTTGAACAACAACTTGGTGCATTAGATATTCCAGAGCTAATCCCTCCAAATGCCTATTTTACTTTTTATAATTTGGACAAGGAGAAAGCATTTGTCCTGCTACAATGGATAAGGTGCCAGGAGCTGCCTCCGTCTTTTAAGCAGGGAGTATCAGAATGCAAATGGCTGAAAACAGGTAGGGGTTTCGAATCTCCAGCTAAATCTTTTTTGTTTGATTCCAATCTTGGTCGGCAATTAGAAGAGGACGATGTTCCTTGTATTGACGAGGCGTTCTATGAGGATGGCATTCATGAATTCAAAGATGCTCTTCAACAGGTAGGTGTGGTCACTGAGGTTGGAGATGCAATGTTATTGTTGATCACCATATTCAGAAGCATACAGATTTCGAAGCCATAACCAGGCTGTATAAGTATCTCCAGGCTTCAAAATGGGAGACTCGTGGAAGTGGGGTTTTACCCATTTGGATTCCAAATGAGCAAAAATGGATGTCGGCAGAATCTTGTGTAATTCATGACGTAGATGGGCTTTTCAAATCGAGGCTGAAGATCCTGGAAAACTGGTACGATGAACAATTGCTCAATTTCTTTTCAAATTCTCTAAGTGTACCCAACCACCCACAAATTGAAGACTACTGTTTGCTGTGGCGGGATCGGGCAGGAAATGACAACCACGGAACAACTCAATCAGAATGTTGTTTGGTTTGGAAACAGATTGTGCAAAACTGGTCGAGTTCCTCCTCTCTTATAAAACAATGTCTTGGAAGCGGCTGTAAAGTCCCAGTATGCACAGATAATGGAGATATCAGTGTTAGTAGTCCAGGCCAAGCATATGTCCCGGACGACTTGCAGCTGAAGGAATTATTCAAGGGACGTTCGCCAATAGTAAATTTTACCTGGCACCCGAACCCTTCTGATCCTCAAATACCTTTGGACCTTTTGTTCTCCATTTATAACCAACTGGGGGTTCGTAATATATCTCAAGCTGTAATCAAAACTGAGATTTGTATGCAACAGAGAATGTCTTTGCAGAAGCTTAAGTTAGGGGAGGGGATATTGGGGATGGGGTTATACAGAGTATGTGTTGCGTATCTTGCGAAGCCTTCTTTAAAATTATCTGCCGAAAAGAGACATCAACTTGTCAAGGCTCTCATAGATTGCCCTGTCTATGGAGTGGTAGAACCACTCAGTGTGGAATATTCGTTAGCACAGAATATTAAGGTAAACACAACAGCTATGGCAAGATGGGAGAAAAACCCGAAGCGGCTCTTGATACAGACCCCTGATCGAAACAATCAAAAGGCAAAGATGTTGTTTGTCACTACTTTTGCGGAGGTAATCTCACAAGGTTTGCTGGCAGAATTTCCAGATTTGGTTGGGGGACTCTGAGATTATTAAATTGGGATGTGCTTTTGACTTTAACGTGGAAGCAGTGGATTTCATGCTTCAGAGCAAAAATCTGCAATTGTTCATCGAGGACGAGCGCTTCCTGTCTTCCTATTCTAGCAGCTATATGTTGAGACAGATTCTCCCAGGGGTGTGATTAATCATTTTCATCTGGACTATCATTTCTGTTATTTAAGAATAACTTTAGTAGTTATAGATTCTCACAAAGGTGTCTAGGCATATAGATTCCAGCACTGGTAAGCATCTTCATATCCTCCATGAAGGTAGCTTAGTGATTCAAATTTTGTTTCTTTTTCCTTCGTCTGGAGGTATGGTTGCTAATGTTAAATGAATTTAAATATTTGTTTTCTAGTCATTCAAATTATGTTTCTTTTCCCTTCTGCACAACGTTTAGTTGCTTATATTAAATGAGCTTGAATATTTGTTTTTCAATCTTTGTTTTAAATTTAAATAGCCATAAGACTTATTTTAAAATCAACTGTCAATATATTGGTTTTCACTTTTTTATGTTATTCTAATAAATGGATAAAATTTGCTTGATTGCCCCTTCTTCCGGTGCAACTTCTGGTCAATATATATGTTATAATTTAACAGTCAAGTAATTTTGAAAGTGGGATTTTGATGACACAATTTTTATGTGAATGTGAAACACATTATAGGAAAATTTAAAAATAGTAGTAGTAGTCAAATTTTTACTTAACCAGCTGGCAAAAACATAAAAGTTGCAAGAATAAGAGATCCGTGTTTGTATAGATATCTTAATTCTGGAGAAATTAAGTACCAGAGATTTATTTATTTATGGGTAATGAGGAAAGCTCCGCATCCATATTAGGTTTTTATTTGGGTCATTTCTATGTGGAAAATTGGCTTATTAAAACATCTTATCAACTAGATTATTAAAGCATCCTTTTCCATTTATTAGATTATTAAGATTCAATGTTCTGCTTTTTCCTTTAGATTAAGGATTTTGTAAGTTATTTATTATGGGTAATGAGAATCCATGAGTCTTTGTTGTCCTCCACCATTTGTTGTCCTCCACCATTATTAAGCAAAATTCAACCTTAAGCAAGATTAAGTTCTTTTTAATGTATTTTTAATTACTCTATTAAGCATATTTTTTTCTTTATACTTCTAATTACTCTATGAAGGTTGTAGTTTTTAGCCATGAGAATACATTCAAGAATCATATATATTATTAATCTTTTTAATTAAATTAAATAATAGATATTAGAATATTATGCTTTTATCAATATAAGTAAACTATTTCTCAAAGGGAAATAGAGAAGGTTGAGATATTGATATTCATAGTTAGTAAACTATTTCTTAAAGGGAAATAGAGAAGGTTCAGATTACACACACAGGTGTATGCAGTGTTTTCAGACTTGAACCTCCGACCGCTTGGTGGCTTGGAGTGCAATGTAAATGATTTTATACATTATATAAACTCGAGAAAATTTTTCCCTGGAAAAAAAGATATTGATATTGATAGGTAGGGAGAGTTAGTTTCCCAAAGGGTTTTGTGTTTGGAATGACCACTTTGTTTTACAAGGTTGAAGGAGCTACTCTATGTAATAGATGAGGGTTAGGCATTTGAGATATTTGAGATATTTGATACATTGAAATAAGTTATTAATTTTTTTTGTGTTTTTTATGGTTATTTTCATAAACTATAATTAATGATATTTTTGAAAAAGTTTTTATTAGAAATGACTATCTTTACATTAAAGTATGTCATTTTTGTATTTTGTATTTTATCTTTTTATGAAGAAGATTTTAGATAAAAACACACATTTTCATACAAGAAATGGATATAATTGTTTTGTAACATTTTCAATAGCAACAATGTTTCTTATTTTTGTTTTCATTACACACTTGAATTTGAAACATTGGAAAAACCACATCCTTTTAATAATTAGCTTCAATGGAAGAACCCATCACTTCAATTGTCACATATGGAAATTACACCAATTTAGAAGAATTTACACCATATGAAAGCTACACCATACAATTTTGTTTTTAAAATTTTTGATACATTTTGAATTACTTAAAAAGTTTAAAAACAAATGAACAAATCAAAACTAAACTTTAGCTAATAAAAAAAACTCTCCATAAATGATTAATAAACAGAATTTGTACAATATACTTTAAACATCAATCTGCTTTATTTATTGAAAAAACTTATAAATTTTAGTTATTTAAAAAACAGAATTAAAACACAATATATAATTGTATTTAATCAACTCCATTTACAATAAAATAACTCAAATTAATTTGATTATTAAGGAAACTATAAAACAATAATCATTATCATTCAAAAATTGATTATAAAACATTTTTTTTTTAAATTTATATAACAACAATACTTATATACAAAACAACATTAAATTATTCTATGGAATTCTTTAACCATACAAATGTGAAAATAATAGTAAAAGTGTTAACATATCAAAACAAAATTAAAATCTTCCAAGTAATAATTCAAAATCTTAAATATTTTTTGTGTTGCTAGTAATTATGGAGTTGTGAAAAATAATAATATATTAATATATCTTTTTAAATAATTAAAATGTAAATCTTCAATTCTATAGGCATAAGTAAAAAAAGAAATAATACAAACAAATTATATATATATATATATATATATATATATATATATATATAATTTTCAAATATCAAATATTTTTACTAATATATACAATTATTATACATTTTTAAATCATTGTTACATTAATTTAAATCATGTGATCAAAGTACGATATAAAATGGTAGGAGAAAGATAACATTACAAAATAAGACAATTGAGTTTTGTCACTCCTCTTTCATACCCAAGGCCCACAAAAAAACATACTTTCAAACAAAATAGGCCACAAATTGTTCTCCATACCCTCCCTTCATGAAATCATATAAACAACACCAAATTCCTTTTAAGTCCATTAAATCATGCATTGGAAAACATATTAATAGTATTCTTCTATGCACTTCTAAAATACTATGAACATCATACAATATCCCTAGAAACAATGAAGACACCATCCCTTGATTCCTCAAGGAGTAAGGTACTTTCATCCATCTATTGACCCTCCTTGGAAAGTGCATCAATGTCCATTTTGAACTCCATGTATTCGAAGCACGATATAAAATAGTGGGAGAAATATAACATTACAAAGTAAGACAATTGAGTTTTGTCACTCCTCTTTCATACCCAAGGCCCACAAAAACATACTTTCAAACAAAATAGCCAACAAATAGTTCTCCATATGTTCCCTTCATGAAATCATGTCTACAACATCAAGATATAACTAAATATAACAAGTTCCTCTTAAGTCCATTACATAATGTACTGGAAAACATATTAATTGTATTCTTCTATACACTCCTAAAATACTATAAACATTATACAACATTCCTAGAAACAATGAAGACATCATCCCTTGATTCCTCAAGGAGTAAGGCACCTAAATCCATCTCCTGACCCTCCTCAAAAAGTGCATCAACACACATGTTGAGATCTCGAAAATATGAGTTTATGAAACTAGTTCAAAAACATTAGATGTCTCCTTCAACTAAATCTGTGAAACTCCTTTCATCCAATTGATAACCAAACAAGAGTCTCCAAAGATCTAAATTTTCTTTACTTCTTTTTCCAATTCAAACTTCAACAAAAATATCAAGGCCACTGTTTCTGCATAATTATTTGATCTCGACCCTAATCCAAATTTGAACCTACACTACAATTGTCATTTATGAATAGAATTCCACTAGCACTACTAAATTTTATTGGGTCTTGCTTGCGCTTGTTGGCGGGTAATGGGAAGACCTGGAGTTAAACATTAATTCATCAATAAAACCTTAAAGATATCGTCCCTTTTGACATCACCCACAAGCAGGGGAAGTCTCACCTGAGGTGCCTATGGGGACTGCAGGGACTAGGCTTCTATAGTTATGAAGGGAATGGAGGTCGTTCTAACAATCATTCTTACTTACATTAATTCAACATGCAATATACTGTGTGTGTGAAATAATAATAGCGTAATAACGTAGGCCATATTCATTATACTTAACCATTTAACATGTGTGCGGAACCATCAATTACATATTCATATTAATCTTCAAACATCTATTATATGTGCATAATAAACAAAGTAAACCAACAAATCATGACAACAAACACATCAGGGCACAAGAATTTAACGTGGTTCACCCCAAATTAGGCTACGTCCACAATGACTGGCTTCTTATATTATTTATTCAATATTGTCTCTTATAAAAGGTGCGCACTACGCTCACACAATATACATCAGTTCTACCCACGTTGCCTTAGTCATTCGGGCATCTAATGCACAATTCACTCTTTTTTTCTAACTTTTCGCCCTCTTCAACCCCAAAAACCCATTACATATTTATACATTGATACTAGGGCTTAACTCATTACAAAATGGACCAAAAGGTCTAACTACTTCTAGGGTGAGTGCAAGAAGTTCGTGGCAAAAAAAGTGGCAAGCAGGTCAGCAAGAACGTACACTTACATGAACATGTGTGCGTTCTTAGGAATGCACATGTGTTCCTAAACATATAGGTTTGGAAGTGGCTAAACCTCCAAGAGGATTGCCACATAGGTTTAGTGGCAAGAATGAACACTTGTTCCTTCTGTTAAACATTTTTAAAGGGCTGTGAGCACGATTTGTGCTCATTGTGCATAAATCACGCTCATGTTTTGACTCTCATTGAGAAAATAGAGAGGAGCTAGAGAGGAGAAACAAAGGGAGGATCTTGCGACCTTGTCTAGGTATGTTTGATTTATCTTATTTTCAACCCAATTTAGTCATTTTCTCCCAAGAATCTAAATTAAAAAAAAAAAGTAATTTTGCATTTTAATTAAAAAACCAACCTAATTTACATGGCGTGGATTTTAAATTGCAGCATATATAATAAAATGGAACCCCAGGACAATGTAAATTGCTCATAAGAAAACCAAGAAGATCAAAACCCCAACCCACCACAACCACCCAATGCAAACACTCAAATTGATGAGATGTTGGTTATATTAAGAACCTTTGAGGAACAATTGAGGGACACTAGAGAGCCTAGCAAAGTCTCCTTGGCCACTTCTTTGGACATCATTGTGAAGTCCATTGCAAGTTCTTAAGGGAAATTAACCTTGATTTCTTACTATAGGACAATAATGTACGAGTACTATAACACTGGTTTGGACATAAACCAAGTCAAAGAACTGGGCATTTCAAAACAACAAATATTGTCTATTTTTAGGGATCCTATAAATGGACAAGAACTACCATTGATCAAGAAATGCATCTCTATTTACTGGTGCATCCATCTTAAGATTAGTCAAAATTGGATGGATAGGTGGTATATGGTTTTTGATAAACCTCCTTGCAATAATAGGGAGATATGCAAGTATATTTTATGAGAAAATTATGGGCCGAGTTTATTTTAGGTAAGCATGTCAACTACTTCAAGACATTGGTGAATTTGAGGGGGTGTGTCGAGGGTCCGCACATGACTGAGAGCATTCCAGGTGCAACCCCGTGTTAGGTCATCATCCCCCCAGGCGAAGGCCTAATCCCCCTACCCATCATCCTCCTATTACAGAGAGATTGCAACATGTAAAACTAGCCATTTCATCATTGAATCATAGCGTAGTGCAACACAATAGCTTTGTTTCACTATCTCGCTAGGAGGTGCCTGCCAATGACATTGATAGAGGGATTGGAGCTTCAACATGCATAGGAGAGTACAGTGAGGAGATGGCACATGGACATAAAAGTCGTCCATGTGAACCTCACAGATGCTTGATTTGCAGGAAGACATTCTATGGGTCTATAGAGCTCAGTGGACAACATAGCTTCATGGAGGAGGTTAATATTTTAACCCTCTCTATGTTATTCATCGTTATATATTTATTTTGTGTTTTATGTATTTATATCGATATTTTAATGTATGTTGTTTTGCAGTTGTTAAGTCCGAGCAGTAGACTCTCTATGTCGATGGATACATTGGTTCCTAGCCTCGCCACTTATGCAGTAGTAGAGACAGCTTGTTCATTGGGTGCACCCCACACACAAGCATGTATCACATTTGATAAATTCACCATAGCCATTTCTTTATTTTATGACATCCTCAAATTTTTAATGTTCTCGTGTTTCTACAGGATTTGGTACTAGGCGATGTCGGGGAATTTCCATCTAGGATGGACAAGTCACCTATGTCACATGTATCATTGTGGATTTAAATATCGTATAATTCTCAAATTGTTTGTGTTTATGTTTTTGAATTTTACTATTTGGTACTAATAGTTCAATTTTATTAATATGTATGCAAGGTGCAGGTATATTTGCTAGCTATAGTACTATTGCACTCCCTGGGCACCTGGGCATTGCTTATGGGTTACCTTTCTTCAGTCCTAGGGAGTTGCAATCACTTTTACAGCCTATGAGGGTCCATCGCAGCCCACCCTCAACATCGGTCTTATTGCACACATCCTCAGTGGATTCACATGCAGGGCACCCATCCACACCACCTATATGCCATCCACCCCCACCACCATTTCCATCGGCCCCATCAACCGAGACTACCACAATAGAGGTTGTCTCGGAGGAGGTTGTACAATCTAGTTCTCCATTTGCCAGTGAATCTCCATGGAGGCCTGAGATATTCATGGTGAGATAATACATTGATGATAATTTTTTATGTTTCATGAATTTGATTTTACGCATATTTGTTTAATTTTTTTGACTTGATCCTTGTAACTGATGTAGGGTATAATCAATGAGAGATTGGGGTCACGGAGGAGGGTAACACCCTCATGAATGACAACAACATATTCAGTGAATTGTCTTAGGTTAAATTACAAAGTATAATTTTGTATGTCTATTAATTCATTGAGGAAAAAATCTTATAACATTGTTTATTCTTTGTGTAGTCTCCAAAGTGTCGAAGCACGCCCAGGCCTAGAACCTAACGAGGTGCTTCCTCAAGCAAGAGAAGAAAGATAGATTTCCAGGATGCTCCTAAGGGTGGAGAGGGTGGAAGTGGTCAAAGATTGACCAACTACTGTCATTTTGTATCTATGTAATGATCCCAAGCCATTATGCAAGGATCATCATTGTTTTGGTGTCTTTTTAAAACTTTTTTCTGGTTGTGGTATTTTGTCAAACAGTTTGTTAATCTATTTGTTTAGATGTGTTTATATGTGTGTATGCAGCAAATAACAGAAAGAGATAACCATGGAACATACTTCAGCCATATGCAATAAGATAGACAAGCCAAAACATCTCAAATCTTCTTTATTCATAAAATAGAAGAACCTGCTACAATGGAGATGCCGATCTGGAATGCTCAACAAATGGTCAAGAAGATAGACAATAGATAAGAGCTGCTAGAAAATGCTCCCGCTAATACAAAAGATGCCTCCAAAGGCTGAATAAGAAATGAAGATCAATACAAGCATATCTGAATGCCAAACTCTCCAGCTGAAGAATGCCACGCTCCAATAGAAGGTTGAAATCCTCAATAACTTGGCCCTGCTGCCAAAAGTGTCCAATCACCCTAAAAAATATGCCAACTGATAGATCGGGTGATGGTAAGAACAACCCAGGTGCCCGAATCTCCCAGATATCTCTCCATCTCTGTAGATCTGAAATCCTCCACTGAATGGTGCACCCCACTAGATGATTGAAGCCCTAGATAATTCGGTCTTGCTGAAGGAGGCCTCCAAATGCTCTAAAACTCTCCAGAAATATAGAGCGGGACACTGCAAGTCACTAGGTGAAGTCTCAGGGTCAAATCTAAAGTGTAACCCCTCCAAACGGACTAGATCTGGATTTCAAAAACACCCTCATTCTCTTCAATTCGCCCCATTGCTCAAGAAATAATCTGAGCCATAAAGCTATCTCAGAAAGCACTAGATATGATGTCCAAGGCCCTGTAATGAAAACCCAAGTGATAGAATCCTTAACGGCCCTGCCAATCTCCTACAGTGAATCTCTCTCCAAAGGTGGTGCGCCCCCTTTGCTAGAAACCCCCAATGGTGCGCCCTCCTCCTCTTCCTGTGCCTGTGGCTGTGTAGAACTTCCTGCACTGATTTAGATTTGACTATAATGGTGTGGAAGAGTATTACATCTCCGAGACCAAGCTTAGGACAAGCTAGGTGGAATCTTTCACCACCGAATCGTCCTCTAGGGTTTGTTAAGTCAAAACCCTCAAAACCCCCAAAAGATGGGCTCACTAGCTAAAGCCAGATATCAAACTGATAAACATACATGAATCAATGAGAAGAGGCCCTTGCCTTTCCTTTATACTTTTTGGCTCACCTTGTCCCTCCAAAGTGACTTTCATTTTATTAATATTTAATTAATTAATTAAATCACTTTAATTAATTAATTAACCTTTTTACCTTTGAAAAGCTCCTTATATCTCCTTGTGGTTTCCTTGGCCGCTCAAAGTTACTTCTAGCCATCCCATCCTGTAGTGTTGCTCCTCTTGATTCCAATGAGCTATTACATTAAGAGGTTCCTCCAAGTAATGTGCCCAAAATGACCTTTTCAGTGAATTCCATTGACTTATAGCTCAAAATAGTCAAAATCATGGAAATCATTGGAATGCAACGAAACCAAAGCCAACTTGTGTGGAATGGCTCATAATGATGGAATATGATCATCATTGCAAGCTGGACCCCGCAATGCCTCTCAAATACGCCTGTACTCGCTCTAGCATCCATCTGGCTACTCTGGTCATCATAAATATATGCCCTGTGATGATGTCCCAAAGTGGGGACGTTACAGTCCTCCCTACTAGAAAATTGTTTGTCCTCAAGCAATAACCAAATCATCTCAAATAAAATACTAGGATCCCATGTCCACCTGTGGGTTTCATAGTAGAACCCATCAAAAGATGAACAATCACACATGCTGCCCCTTAGGTCCCATATCAAGTCATGAACAACTAGCCCCTGGGACGCATAATCCTGAAATACACCAACTCTGTGAGTCTCATGTACCTGACACATGGCCTCATCCCGGAGTGAGTCCATCCTCCTAGTCTCTACCAAGATCCACATGGCCTCCATCAACTACACATATTGATGCCAGAATGAGGTACGACAAGACCTCCATGAGACGCACGCAAGCGGTGCGCTCCTCTCAACACTGAAGCTCAATGGAAAGTTAAAATAACTTTCCCCTGCAATGGTCCACTCTCCCCTGTCGGTCAATGAACTGCTCAATCCTGCAATCCATGGGTCCCATGCTAACCTCTGTCGAAGAGCATCATGCCGACACTGCACTACTCTGACCATCACTGTCTATCCCCTGCATACATACTGGATCCTCCTCGCCTGGATCCTTAAGCTGAAATACCTATGACCACTGAACATGCTGCCTAGAAACTGTATTGGCCTAAACACCTTTGTAGAAGAAGTACCTGTCCAAACATATCCATGCCCTATCATGATGATCACGAGGGAGGAAAGGTCTCGCCCCATAGGACAAGTACTTGCAGGATCCCTCCAAACCAACCCAAGGTGGAGTGTGTGGCTCTCTGGTGCCACCTGAGTCATCAAGTAGTGAGACATCCTGCTAACCAAGTGTACTCCTGGATTCCATGGCAAACTTGGAAGTTTATCACTTCCAATCTCTGCTAGCTGCTCCTGTGCTGGTCTGATCACTGTTGGAAGCCATCGACGCTCATCTGTCATCTCCTGGTCTATGATTCTCACCATCACACACCAAGTCTCAACTGTCTGTCTAACACGATCCACCTCTGACTGCTGTATGCCGTAAAAGTACTCATGTCATGTAGTCTCAGGCTACTCACTCTCCATGCCCCCAGCCATGGCATATCCCTCCTCATGCTGTTGTCCATGATAAAAGTATTAGGACAGGCTAATAGAGACATCTGCAGCTGACTGTAGGACTGGAAGGCATCACAGGCTTTGGTCAATCCCCGGGATTCAACCAGAAGCTCGTCCATCGGTATCCATGAAAGATGCTCTCCTGTGGTCATCACCGATTCCCCACCATCCAGTACAACCGAAAGTAACCCCTCCGACTGCTGGTCAACCAACCTCCATCTCTCATCTACCATGCAACTGCTAAAATGGTGAAGGTGATCTCCCACAACTATGTGCTGTTGCAGAGGAGTGACGTCTCCATACTCCCCTGAGTGTGTCTCCTCCCTGTAAGGCACTATACCCCTCCGAATGCCACCATATATCTCGGCATATCTATGTGAGCTATCACTCATCACGGTATGCTCCGACATACTCATGTCATCTCCCGCAAACTCATGCTGCATCATGGATCCTAGGCGTATCGTTGGATCAACCTCTATATGGAGATCAACCACTCCCAAGACACAAATGGGAGTGTCCCCCATCAACTGGTGCTCCTCTGTTCGATCATCAACATCCTCTGTCAACATGACTGACTGATACATATGAGTGTCCACTAAGATAGATGACGTGGATCTCTGATGGATCTCCTCAAGAGACCCATCTGATCTAGACTCTGATTCTTGAAGGGTTGTCTGTGTGCCTCTCAAGAATCCTCGAGTGCTCTCCAACACTTGAGTGAGTCGGTCCATCTCCAGCTCCTGCTCCCTCAAAGCCTCATGATATGTATCACTAATCCTCAATAGGTAGTCCTGACCAGTCAACAACTGTTGGTGATCGGTCCTCATCACAGATACCCTCTCCTTGAGAGTATGGAAATCCTCCATGGCAGTCTCCTTGAGAGTATGGAAATCCCGTTTCCTTGAGGATAATAGGGAGTAGAGTGAATCAGTGAAATCTCAAACTGTTCACAGAACTTGGCTAGAGGCTCAGATCGAAAGGGGGAGGCATTATCAGTGACAATTTTGTTGGGACAACCAAATCTGGCTATGATATCTTCCAGGAAGCTAATAATTACTTTGTGAGAGACGCTCCTGGTGGGGATAGCTTCTATCCATTTGGTGAAGTAGTCGGTCGCAGTCAGAATCCATCTGTGCTGGTCGCTTGAGGGAGGATGAATTTCTTCGATAAAGTCCAACCCCCACTACTGAAAGGGTGCTGAAACTACTATAGGCTTTAATGGCAGAGATTTGAGTTGTTGCTTTCCTGAGAACTTCTGGCATTTTAATGCAAGCTCTGATTTCTCTGCAGACATCAGGAAATAAGGTGGGCCAGTAATACCCATCTCGGAGGATCTTGTGAGCTGTGGTCTTCCAAAAATGATGTCCTCCACAAAGACCGCTATGGAAATCGAACATAACCTTCCGAGCTTGCTACGGGTCCAGACACCTTAGTAACACCCCCAGAGGGTCTTTCCAGTACAAGGCTTGGTTAATGAGGCAAATCTGACCGCTTTGAGCTTCAAGGCTCTGGCCTTACTTTTTCCCAATCCATCAGGGGGCTTTAATTCCTGCAGAAAATACAAGATATCCTTGTACCAGGGGCATGACGCTAGTGATAGGGTGCCTTGGAAATGCTTGTTGGACGACTCAGCTTGCTCATTGATGAAGTTAATTCCCAAGGCCTTGCAATTGGATTCAGCCAGCAACTTGGCCAAACCCTGCCCCTTTATCAACTTGGTGGGCTTAATCTCCAGGTCAAATTCCAGGATCTTGGCAATCCACTTACCTCTTCTTCCGTCTATGTCAGGCTGAATAAGAATGTCCTTCACATAAGCCAAAGGGACATATGTAATGACCTTTGAATGCAAGACATAGACTCTGAAATCTTTGAGGGCTTTCACCAGGGCATAAGCCTGCTTCTCCATGATCTCGTACCGGCGTTCTGCGTCTCTCAATGCCTTGCTAAAGAAAGCAATAGGTTGCTCTCGCCCTTGATCATTTCTCCGCAATAAGACTGCTGCTACTGTATCACAAGAAGCAAAAGAAAAAATCAGGAAATCTTTAGAATAATCGGGACCGATTAGCAGGTGCCTCAGTCAGTGCCTTCTTTATTTGGACAAAAGATTCCCTGGGTTCAACAGTCCATTTCACTTCATTCCCCTTTCTGAGCATGGCTGTGATGTGTTTCACTAACTCAGCAAAATTTGATACAAATCGCCTTAGAAAATTTATCTTCCCCAAAAAGGCCTGAACTTCCTTCTTAGATCTGGGAAGTGATAGGGTCTGAAGTGCTTCTACCCTGCTAGGATCAATTCTCACCCCTTCTGCTGATACTATATGGCCTAATAGCTTTCCCTCCTGCATAGCAAACAACGATTTCTTGGGGTTTAAAGATAGGCCATACCTCCGACACTTCCGGAAAACCTTCTTCAAGTGGCAGCAGTGCTCTTTATCAGTCTTGGAGAAGACTGTTATGTCATCTAGGTAAATCACCACAAACTTATCCTTTTCCCCGATGAAGGCTATGTCCATGGCTCGCTGGAATGTGGCCCCTGCATTCATCAACCCAAAAGGCATTTTGGCATACATGAATGTGCCCCATGGAGTGGTGAAGGCTGTCTTTTCTCTGTCCTTAGGCATGAATGATATCTGATTGTATCCAGAGAAACCATCAATCATGGATATTCTGGATGCACCGGTGACCTTCTGCAATATGTGCTCCATGTTGGGCAGGGGATAATTATCTTTCCTTGAGCTCCTGTTTAGGTTTCGGAAATCAACACAGAGTCTGATTTCTCCGCTTTTCTTCCTTACTAGGACCAAATTGGCCACCCAGTCGGAATATCTCAAGGGAACAATGATTTGGGCATCTAGCAGCTTCTTCACTTCTTTCTCCATGACAGGTAGCAGCATGGGATTTATCTGTCTTAGCTTATGCTTGAATGGCCTAGCCTCTTCTTTTAGTTGGATCTTGTGCTCAATTACTGATGTGTCGTATGTTTTGAGGTCTTCGTAGGTCCATGCAAACACATCAGCAAACTCCCTCAGTAACTCAGTATATTCGGCCCTTTGCTCCTTGGTCAAATTCCTTGACAATTTGACAATCTTAGGCTCCTCTGGCGTGCCTATGTTGCACTCAGCTGTGTCAGCATCATCACCTGAAACTCTACCCTTTACTACCACATCATATCCATCGAACAATCTTTCTAATGGGATCAGTCCTTTCGGAATGTGATTGCTCAGTAGTTGAATAACCTGGTGGTCAGCAATTTTATTCAAAAACTCTCCAGGGTGATGGTTATGTGCTCCTTCAATGTTAGGATCCTCATCTATGTGTAATGCAGAAAATTCATCAACGGATTGAAGAAACTTTTCAATCTCCTAATCATCTTCAAATACCTTCCAATGTTTGACATTGTCTGGTACTGAGGGTCTATATTTTATTTCAACATCGGATCTGACAGTGGGTAGCGTGGGAACCTCAAGCAAACTAGTTGTGACAGCTAAAAAGTCGGCTGAAGCATTTTCCTCCCTTGGAATGAAAGAAATGTTAAAAGCCAAGAAGAAATTATCCACTAGGTCCCATACCTCGTTCCTGTAATTCCTGAGATGAGGATGCTTAGCCTGATAAACATTTTTTACCTGCTAGATGATCAATTCTGCATCTCCAAACACAACCATCTCCGTAATTCCCATTTCCTTCGCAGCCCTCATACCTAGAACAAGAGCTTCATACTCTGCCACATTGTTGGTGGTGTCAAATTCCAGCTTATATGACAGGGATATGGTTTCTTGACAAGGTGATATGAATTCCACTCCGGCACCTGCTCCTATACTGGAGGAAGCTCCATCAAAGAACATTTTCCAAACAGAGGTATCTGGAGGAGGCATCTCCCGATTAAGAATGAGTTGTTTTCTGATCTGCAAAGGGGCCTCAGGAGTCTCAGTAACCTGTAACAAACTAGACCCTAAGTCAGTGTCAAGTGCAAAGATGGGGTGATTAGTGGGGTTCGCTTCATCACTGACTATGTAGGCTAGCTGGGCTTCTCTGTACAATATCCTATGTTCCCCTCCAAAGACTGGAATGGTAGCATATGTGAGATCCATCTGTAATGTCCCTCCAAGTCTCTTAATCCAAGACCTTGACAACAGCATGCCAAACTTGGGGGGAACATCAGCTACCACAATATCCATGACCATACTCTTCATGGGTAGCTGAAACAAAGAAACTACCAGGTCCTTGATGACTCCCAAACATTGCACCCTCTTGGAGTCAAAAGAATAGAGGTCATGATAGGCTCGGGTGACTTCCAATCCTAATTCTTCCATGATAGTTTTGGGCATGAGGTTGTGAGAAGCCCCTGAATCCATCAAGCAGTTGTGTAGCACTTTGTCATGTATGTTCAGGGAGGTGTAGAAGGGAAGGGATGAATCATCTCTTTCTTCTACCATGGGGCCTAGGACAATTGTTGGCCTTTCATATTGAAGGTTTATGGAGTCTGTGGGAGGGCATGAGGCTTCAGATTTCAAAAGCTCAGAGAAGCGTTTTTTGAATTCTTCATGTTTGATTAGCTCGGTGAGGGGCACAGGGATTCTGATCTTTTGAATCTCATGCTCGAAATTAAAAGAAGATGTAAGCTTTGGAATTTCTCTTATTTCAGGAACATGATTGTGGACAATGGGAGAGAGGGGTTGAGCCTTCTTACCTCTGTGAGCGTCTGCTACTTCATTAGCAAATTTCTCTATTCTAGTGGACTGCTCAGGAACATCAGGTACTACTGTCTTTTTGTTGGACCTCAGGTTATACCTGCCTCGACCACCACTAGCCTTGTCTTCTTTGCTCAATTCATTTAGCTGGCTGTTCATGAGAGACTCCTCGTATACTGATTGAGTCAGATGAGGGAAAGGGGGAGTGACTTCTAAGCAGTGGATTTTAGGCTCAAGCTCGTCTGTTTCCCCTTCTTCTCCATTGGCCACAAAATTGTTCTGAAAGGGAGCCTGAATTCTTTGGTCGTCCCTGTCTCTTCCCTTCTCTCTGTGCATAGTTGGAGGAGCAAAATTATTTGGCCTTCTGAAACCCGCTTTGTTCTCGGTGCCCTGAGGGCCCTTGTTCATTTGCTTCCTTTCCACCTTCAGTCTCTCCATCTCTTCAGACAGAATCTTCATCATCTGGGTCAGTTCGTCCACTTGAGGGTGGGGCAGCGATGGGCCGAAGGTTGAGGCTTCCGATCTTCCCTTTCTTCTGTCTGCGTCGGCCTTGTCCCTCAGTCTGTCAGCTGCTAATATGTTGGATTCCACTTCTATAGTTGCATCTTGCATTTGAGCTAAGGAGGTGGCTCTTCTTTCTCTTAATAAAAGACAGAAATCAGGGTCAAATGCACCAGCATAGGAAATTTGGGCAGAGGCTTCTGAGGGTTTTATCTCTGCAGGAATCTTGTTATACATTTTATTGAATCTTTTGGAGAAGTCAGAGACAGACTCTCCTTCCATTTTCTTCAGAGCCCCAAACTCTGTCATGTAATACATATAATCCTTCCTGTCTCCCCACTGCCTGAGGAAAACACTATCCAGGGCTTCAATTCCAGCAATAGATCCGGAGGCGAATCCTCTAAACCATTTCCTAACCTCGCCATCCAGGCTCTGGACGAAGACTCTCATCCAGACATCTTCATTTTCAATGTTTAGGTTGTCTGCATAACTGTAAAAAGCAACCAAGTGCTCCTCTGCAGTTATGTCTCCTTCTCCCGCGAACTTGGGCATGTATTTTAAATAGTCTCCAGCAGGGAGAGGATTCATAGGATGGGGTAGGATTAAAGGAGCATATCTAGCAACGACTATGGCATCCATTTAATTCAGAGGGGGATTAGCACCAGCCATAGGAATATTAGGTGGAGGAGAACTAGGAGGAGAGGGAGTTCGTGAAGGGGCTATTGGGAAAGAATCTCGAAGTGGAGTGGGGAACAAGAGAGGATTCAAGGAGAAGGCTAACGAACTCAGGTCAGCAGGCGCTTCTCTTTGTGCAGGAGTGGGGAAATCTTCTATAGTCTCGGGTCTACGCCAAGGAATAGCTTCAGAGGAGAGGGGAGCGACAAGAATTTATCTCTCCAATCCCAGACCAGGAGGGGAAAACTCAGCAGGAACACTCACGAAATTCAAGAAACGAGAAACCTCTGAAGGAGGTCTATTAAGAAACCCAGGAGGAGAAAAATGAGTTCTCACAGAAGGGGAGGGCGTATTACCTGTTTCGGCGATGGAAACTCCTTTTGCAGATCTCTTTCCTCTTCTTTGAACAACTTCTGGGTCAACTTCAGGTGTAGCTAGAGGCAGCTGTGGATGAGACCGCGTGTGTCTGCCTATGAGAGCCACAATTGATAGAGCAGGTTCCTCTCAGCAGAGTCGTCACAATGGAGTCGCCAGGTGCACAGTAGCAATCTTCAAGTTCTGATATCTAATGCACCTTCAGAATCAATTGATCATTATCGTTCAATCCCGGGGAAAATATTCAACTTCGTCCCCGACAACGACGCCAGAAATGTTGGCGTCAGAAGTCACTCCTGGATTGCTTGCAGGAGCTGAGCCTGACACCCATCAGTTTAATGTCACGATTTGTTTATAAAAGGGTGATCAAATGGAAGTGAACTCAGAATGATATGGTCTCAACTCTGAAACTAGGCCAGGCATGCATGGGCGAGTGAGGTCTTAGAGAAACTCCAAACAATGATTTGTAATAAGGGCGAGTAGGGGGAAGACTTGTATGAGAAGAGTGCAGGGGACTATTATAAACGACAGGTTTCTAATAGACTGTGAGAGAAAGCAACAGAAGGCAAGATCTTCTTATACCCAAATGCAGGAAACCAGAGAAAACAGTCATGCAACAACAAATCATTTATCATAACATAACTGTGCTAATTCATACGAAGCATTCGGTCATGAACTCTCTGGCATGAGACAAAATAAAGATGGAAAAGGAAAACTGTTTGTCATAAAACAAGAAATCTCAAACACAGATGCATAACCATGAAACCAGAATGGTTGTTAAAACTTTACAGTCGGGAGCATCGCTCTACCATCGATAGATACAAAAATGGCGAAAACGCCTACATATACTTCAAAACAACAACAACAACAAAACCGAGATGTCACATTAAACACATTGCGTCTGCATGGCTTCTGACAATCTGCGCTTGCAATCTTTGAATAATCGTGCACCAACGGCGGACGCAATCGGACTTCTGACAGCTCCGTGGGTGAATTGATGTGCCTTTAATTCGTCGTCGGACTTCCCCAGTATGGCAGAGACGATGTCTAACCACCACCAACCGCTTCAATAATTGCTTCCTTGGGATTGAGGGTGGTCCGACCAACTCGACACCTTGGGGACATGGACGGTCCTTTGTGCTGCCACCTGGGTTAGCTGAACGGCCTGATGAATAGACGTGGAGGCCAGCACGAAGAATGGGGTGCACGACGGGAATAGTGGCGCCAAAGCTATGAGGGCGATGCCCGAAGAGATGAGGGGGCGAGATAGGTTACAGGGGAGACATATGGCAAAAGGAGATAAGCGGAGGAGGCAAGAGAGGAGACGTGATGGACGCATTTTAGTGGGAGGCTGACATGGAGGGAATGGGACACATGGCAGGTGGTGAGTGGATGATGAGATGGAGAAAAGACCACTTGGACTAAAGAGTGGAGAAAGACAGATGACACACGGTAGCAGGGGAAAGGTGGCTCTGGAAGATGACATAACGGGAGAAGGGCCCACGTTGGTTAAACTTGGAGCAACTGAGGAGGATGGGACTACGCGAGCGTCGTAGATCCGGGCGCTTAGATCTCGACCGTCGGGAAGCTACGCGTCCGATTCCGGACCCCCCCCCCCCTTGGCTTAAAGGTAGAAAGGCAGGGGGGGTCCGG
>ML782862.1:629785-645818 GCA_009831015.1 Picea engelmannii | reverse complement strand
AATAGTAGTAGTAGTCAAATTTTTACTTAACCAGCTGGCAAAAACATAAAAGTTGCAAGAATAAGAGATCCGTGTTTGTATAGATATCTTAATTCTGGAGAAATTAAGTACCAGAGATTTATTTATTTATGGGTAATGAGGAAGCTCCGCATCCATATTAGGTTTTTATTTGGGTCATTTCTATGTGGAAAATTGGCTTATTAAAACATCTTATCTACTAGATTATTAAAGCATCCTTTTCCATTTATTAGATTATTAAGATTCAATGTTCTGCTTTTTCCTTTAATATTAAGTAAGGTTCAACAAGTGCAGATTATTAAGTGGTTGAGGATTTGACAAATGTGCAAGGTAACAATAATTTGTAATGATATTCTGCGTGAGCCACATCAATTTTCATTGACTGTCTTACATCTCAGGGACACTTTTCTTCTTTTTAATGCTTTCTTCCTTTTTAATCTTCCTTTTTAATGCATATGTTACGACAAAATGAACAACAATTTTAAAAAAAAAATCACCACTAAATTCTCTTATAGATTAAGGATTTTGTAAGTTATTTATTATGAGTAATGAGAATCCATGAGAGTCTTTGTTGTCCTCCACCATTATTAAGCAAAATTCAACCTTAAGCAAGATTAAGTTCTTTTTAATGTATTTTTAATTACTCTACTAAGCATATTTTTTTCTTTATATTTCTAATTACTCTATTAAGGTTGTAGTTTTTAGCCATGAGAATACATTCAAGAATCATATATATTATTAATCTTTTTAATTAAATTAAATAATAGATATTAGAATATTATGCTTTTATCAATATAAGTAAACTATTTCTCAAAGGGAAATAGAGAAGGTTGAGATATTGATATTCATAGTTAGTAAACTATTTCTTAAAGGGAAATAGAGAAGGTTCAGATATTGATATTGATAGGTAGGGGGAGTTAGTTTCCCAAAGGGTTTTGTGTTTGGAATGGCCACTTTGTTTTACAAGGTTGAAGGAGCTACTCTATGTAATAGATGAGGGTTAGGCATTTGAGATATTTGATATAGGTTGATATATTGCATTAAGTTATTAATTTTTTTGTGTTTTTTATGGTTATTTTCATAAACTATAATTAATGATATTTTTGAAAAAGTTTTTATTAGAAATGACTATCTTTACATTAAAGTATGTCAATTTTGTATTTTGTATTTTGTATTTTATGAAGAAGATTTTAGATAAAAACACACATTTTCATACAAGAAATGGATATAATTGTTTTGTAACATTTTCAATAGCAACAATGTTTCTTATTTTTGTTTTCATTACACACTTGAATTTGAAATATTGGAAAAACCACATCCTTTTAATAATTAGCTTTAATGGAAGAACCCATCACTTCAATTGTCACATGGAAATTACACCAATTTAGAAGAATTTACATCATATGAAAGCTACACCATACAATTTTGTTTTTAAAATTTTTGATGCATTTTGAATTACTTAAAAAATTTAAAAACAAATGAACAAATCAAAACTAAACTTTAGCTAATAAAAAAAACTCTCCATAAATGATTAATAAACAGAATTTGTACAATATACTTTAAACATCAATCTGCTTTATTTATTGAAAAAACTTATAAATTTTAATTATTAAAAAAACAGAATTAAAATACAATATATAATTGTATTTAATCAACTCCATTTACAATAAAATAACTCAAATTAATTTGATTATTAAGGAAACTATAAAACAATAATCATTATCATTCAAAAATTGATCATAAAACAATTTTTTTTTTAAATTTATATAACAACAATACTTATATACAAAACAACATTAAATTATTCTATGGAATTTTTAATCATACAAATGTGAAAATAATAGTAAAAGTGTTAACATATCAAAACGAAATTAAAATCTTCTAAGTAATAATTCAAAATCTTGAATATTTTTTGTGTTGCTAGTAATTATGGAGTTGTAAAAAATAATAATATATTAACATATCTTTTTAAATAATTAAAATGTAAATCTTCAATTCTATAGGCATAAGTAAAAAAAAAATAATACAAACAATATATATATATATATATATATATATATATATATATATATATATATAATTTTCAAATATCAAATATTTTTACTAATATATACAAGTATTATACATTTTTAAATCATTGTTACATTAATTTAAATCATGTGATCAAAGTATGATATAAAATGGTAGGAGAAAGATAACATTACAAAATAACACAATTGAGTTTTGTCACTCCTCTTTCATACCCAAAGCCCACAAAAAAACATACTTTCAAACAAAATAGGCCACAAATTGTTCTCCATACGCTCCCTTCATGAAATCATATAAACAACCCCAAGTTCCTTTTAAGTCCATTACATCATGCATTGGAAAACATATTAATAGTATTTTTCTATGCACTTCTAAAATACTATGAACATTATACAATATCCCTAGAAACAATGAAGACACCATCCCTTGATTCCTCAAGGAGTAAGGTACTTTCATCCATCTATTGACCCTCCTTGGAAAGTGCATCAATGTCCATTTTGAACTCCATGTATTCGAAGCACGATATAAAATAGTGGGAGAAATATAACATTACAAAGTCAGACAATTGAGTTTTGTCACTCCTCTTTCATACCCAAGGCCCACAAAAACATACTTTCAAACAAAATAGCCAACAAATTGTTCTCCATATGTTCCCTTCATGAAATCATGTCAACAACATCAAGATATAACTAAATATATCAAGTTCCTCTTAAGTCCATTACATCATGTATTGGAAAACATATTAATTGTATTCTTCTATACACTCCTAAAATACTATAAACATTATACAACATTCCTAGAAACAATGAAGACATCATCCCTTGATTCCTTAAGGAGTAAGGCACCTAAATCCATCTACTGACCCTCCTCGGAAAGTGCATCAACACACGTGTTGAGATCTTGAAAATATGAGTTTATGAAACTAGTTCAAAAATATTAGATGTCTCCTTCAACTAAATCTGTGAAACTCCTTTCATCCAATTGATAACCAAACAAGAGTCTCCAAAGATCTAAATTTTCTTTACTTCTTTTTCCAATTCAAAATTCAACAAAAATATCAAGGCCACTGTTTCTGCATAATTATTTGACCTCGACCCTAATCCAAATTTGAACTTACACTACAATTGTCATTTATGAAGAGAATTCCACTAGCACTACTAAATTCTATTGGGTCTTGCTTGAGCCTGTTGGCGGGTAATGGGAAGACCTGGGGTTAAACATTAATTCATCAATAAAACCCTAAAGATATCGTCCCTTTCGACATCACCCGCAAGCACGTGAAGTCTCACCTAAGGTGCCTATGGGGATTGCAGGGACCAAGCTTCTGTAGTTATGAAGGGAATGGAGACCGTTCTAACAATCATTCTTACTTACATTAATTCAACATGCAATATACCATGTGTGTGAAATAATAATAGCGTAATAACGTAGGCCATATTCATTTTACTTAACCATTTAACATGTGTGTGGAACCATCAATTACATATTCATATTAATCTTCAAGCATCTATTATATGTGCACAATAAACAAAGTAAACCAACAAATCATGACAACAAACACATCAAGGCACAAGAATTTAACGTGGTTCACCCCAAATTAGGCTACGTCCACAATGACTGGCTTCTTATATTATTCATTCAGTATTGTCTCTTATAAAAGGTGCGCACTACACTCACACAATATACATCAGTTCTACCCACGTTGCCCTAGTCATTTGGGCATCTAATGCACAATTCACTATTTTTTTCTTACTTTTCGCCCTCTTCAACCCCCAAAACCCATTACATATTTATACATTGATACTAGGGTTTAACTCGTTACAAAATGGACCAAAAGGTCTAACTACTTCTAGGGTGAGTGCAAGAAGTTCGTGGCAAAAAAAGTGGCAAGCGGGCCAGCAAGAACGTACACTCACATGAACATGTGTGCGTTCTTAGGAATGCACAAGTGTTCCTAAACATATAGGTTTGGAAGTCGCTGAACCTCCAAGAGGATTGCCACGTAGGTTTAGTGGCAAGAATGAACACATGTTCCTTTTGTTAAACATTTTTAAAGGGCTGTGAGCACGATTTGTGCTCATTGTGCATAAATCACGCTCATGTTTTGACTCTCATTGAGAAAATAGAGAGGAGCTAGAGAGGAGAAACAAAGGGAGGATCTTGCCACCTTGTCTAGGTATGTTTGATTTATCTTATTTTCAACCCAATTTAGTCATTTCCAATTTAGTCATTTCCTCCCAAGAATCTAAATTAAAAAAAAATGTAAATTTGTATTTTAATTAAAAAACCAATCTAATTTACATGACGTGGATTTTAAATTGCAACATATATAATAAAATGGAACCCCAGGACAATGTAAATTGCTCATAAGAAAACCAAGAAGATCAAAACCCCAACCCACCACAACCACCCAATGCAAACACTCAAATTGATGAGATGTTGGTTATATTAAGAACCTTTGAGGAACAATTGAGGGACACTAGAGAGCCTAGCAAAGTCTCCTTGGCCACTTCTTTGGAAACCATTGTGAAGTCCATTGCAAGTTCCTAAGGGAAATTAACCTCGATTTCTTACTATAGGACAATAATGTATGAGTACTATAACACTGGTTTGGACATAAACCAAGTCAAAGAACTGGGCATTTCAAAACAACAAATATTGTCTATTTTTAGGGATCCTATAAATGGACAAGAACTACCATTGACCAAGAAACACATCTCTATTGATTGGTGCATCCATCTCCAGATTAGTCAAAACTGGATGGATAGGTGGTATATGGTTTTTGATAAACCTCTCTGCAATAATAGGGAGATGCGCTTATATTTTATGAGAAAATTATGGGCTGAGTTTATTTTAGGTAAGCATGTCAACTACTTCAAGACATTGGTGAATTTGAGGGGGTGTGTCGAGGGTCCGCACATGACCGAGAGCATTCCAGGCGCAACCCCGTGTTAGGTCATCATCCCCCCAGGCGAAGGCCTAATCCCCCTACCCATCATCCTCCTATTACAGAGAGATTGCAACATGTACAACTAGCCATTTCTTCATTGAATCATAGTGTAGTGCAACACAATAGTTTTGTTTCACTATATTGCCAGGAGGTGCCTGCCAATGACATTGATAGAGGGATTGGAGCTTCAACATGCATAGGAGAGTACAGTGAGGAGATGGCACATGGACATAAAAGTCGTCCATGTGAACCTCACAGATGCTTGAGCTGCAAGAAGACATTCTATGGGTCTATAGAGCTCAGTGGACAACATAGCTTCATGGAGGAGGTTAATATCTTAACCCTCTCTATGTTCTTCATCGTTATATATTTATTTTGTGTTTTATGTATTTATATCGATATTTTAATGTATGTTGTTTTGCAGTTGTTAAGTCCGAGCAGTAGACCCTCTACGTTGATGGATACATTGGTTCCTAGCCCCGCCACTTATGCAGTAGTAGAGACAGCGTGTTCATTGGGTGCACCCCACACACAAGCATGTATCACATTTGATAAATTCACCATAGCCATTTCTTTATTTTATGACATTCTCAAATTTTTAATGTTCTCGTGTTTCTACAGGATTTGATACTAGGCGATGTTGGGGAATTTCCATCTAGGATGGACAAGTCACCTGTGTCACATGTATCATTGTAGATTTAAATATCGTATAATTATCAAATTGTTTGTGTTTATGTTTTTGAATTTTACTATTGGGTACTAATAGTTCAATTTTATTAATATGTATGCAAGCTGCAGATATATTTGCTAGCTATAGTACTATTACACTCCCTAGGCACCTGGGCATTGCTTATGGGTTACCTTTCTTCAGTCCTAGGGAGTTGCAATCACTTGTACAACCTGTGAGGGTCCATCGCATCCCACCCTCAACATCGGTCTTATTGCACACATCCTCAGTGGATTCACATGCAGGGCACCCATCTGCACCACCTGTATGCCATCCACCCCCACCACCATTTCCATCGGCCCCATCAACCGAGACTACCACAATAGAGGTTGTCTCGGAGGAGGTTGTACAATCTAGTTCTCCATTTGCTAGTGAATCTCCATGGAGGCCTGAGATATTCATGGTGAGATAATACATTGATGATAATTTTTTATGTTTCATGAATTTGATTTTATGCATATTTGTTTAATTTTCTTGACTTGATCCTTGTAACTGATGTAGGGTAGAATCAAGGAGAGATTGGGGTCGTGGAGGAGGGTAACACCCTCATGAATGACAACAACATATTCAATGAATTGTCTTAGGTTAAATTACAAAGTATAATTTTGTATGTCTATTAATTCATTGAGGAAAAAATCTTATAACATTGTTTATTCTTTGTGTAGTCTCCAAAGTGTCGAAGCACGCCCAGGTCTAAAACCTAACGAGGTGCTTCCTCAACCAAGAGAAGAAAGATAGATTTTCAGGATGCTCCTAAGGGTGGAGAGGGTGGAAGTGGTCAAAGATTGACCAACTACTGTCATTTTGTATCTATGTAATGATCCCAAGCCATTATGCAAGGATCATCACTGTTTTGGTGTCTTTTTAAAACTTTTTTTTGGTTGTGGTATTTCGTCAAACAGTTTGCTGATCTATTTGTTTAGATCTGTTTATATGTGTGTATGCATCAAATAACAGAAAGAGATAACCATGGAACATACCTCAGCCATATGCAATAAGATAGACAAGCCAAAACATCTCAAATCTTCTTTGTTCATAAAATAGAAGAACCTGCTACAATGGAGATGCCGATCTGGAATGCTCAACAGATGGCCAAGAAGATAGACAATAGATAAGAGCTGTTACAAAATGCTCCTGCTAATACAAAAGATGCCTCCAAAGTTTGAATAAGAAATGAAGATCAATACAAGCAGATCTGAATGCCAAACTCTCCAGTTGAATAATGCCACGCTCCAATAGAAGGTTGAAATCCTCAATAACTTGGCCCTGCTGCCAAAAGTGTCCAAGCACCCTAAGAAATATGCCAACTGATAGATCGGGTGATGGTAAGAACAACCCAGGTGCCCGAATCCCCCAGATCTCTCTCCATCTCTATAGATCTGAAATCCCCCACTGAATGGTGCGCCCCACTGGATGATTGAAGCCCTAGATAATTCGGTCTTGCTGAAGGAGGCCTCCGAATGCTCTAAAACTCTCCAGAAATATAGAGAGGAACACTGCAAGTCACTAGGTGAAGTCTCAGGGTCAGAGCTTAAGTGTAACCCCTCTAAACGGACTAGATTTGGATCTCAAAAACACCCTCATTCTCTTCAATTTGCCCCACTGCTCAAGAAATAATTTGAGCCATAAAGCTATCTCAGAAAGCACTAGATCTGATGTCCAAGGCCCTGTAATGAAAACCCAAGTGATAGAATCCTCAACGGCCCTGCTAATCTCCTATAGTGAATCTCTCTCTAAAGGTGGTGCGCCCCCCTTGCTGGAAACCCCCAATGGTGCACCCTCCTCCTCTTCCTGTGGCTGTGGCTGTGTAGAACCTCCTGCACTAATGTAGATCTGATTAGAATGGTGTGGGAGAGTATTACATCTCCGAGACCAAGCTTGGGAGAAGCTAGGTGTAATCTTTCACCACCGAATCGTCCTCTAGGGTTTGTTAAGTCAAAACCCTCAAAACCCCCAAAAGATGGGCTCACTAGCTAAAGCCAGATATCAAATTGATAAACATACATGAATCAATGAGAAGAGGCCCTTGCCTTTCCTTTATACTTTTTGGTTCACCTTGTCCCTCCAAAGTGACTTTCATTTTATTAATATTTAATTAATTAATTAAATCACTTTAATTAATTAATTAACCTTTTTACCTTTGAAAAGCTCCTTATCTCTCCTTGTGGTTTCCCTGGCCGCTGAAAGTCACTTCTAGCCATCCCATCCTGTAGTGTTGCTCCTCCCGATTCCAATGAGCTATTACGCTGAGAGGTTCCTCCAAGTAATGTGCCCAAAATGACCTCTTTAGTGAATTCCATCGACTTATAGCTCAAAATAGTCAAAATCATGGAAATCGTCGGAATGCAACGAAACCAAAGCCAACCTGTGTGGAATGACTCATAATGTTGGAATATGATCATCATTGCAAGCTGGACCCCACAATGCCTCTCAAATACCCCTGTACTTGCTCTAGCATCCATCTAGCTACTCTGGTCATCATAAATCTCTGCCCTGTGATGATGTCCCAAAGTGGGCACATTACAGTCCTCCCTGCTAGAAAATTGCTTGTCCTCAAGAAATAACCAATTCATCTCAAATAAAATACCAGGATCCCATGTCCACCTGTGGGTTGCATAGTAGAACCCGTCAGAAGATGAACAATCACACATGCTGCCCCTTGGGTCCCATATCAAGTCATGAACTGCTAGCCCCCGGGACACATAATCCTGAAATACACCAACTCTATGAGTCTCATGTACCTGACACATGGCCTCATCCTGGAGTGAGTCCATCCTCCTAGTCTCTACCAATATCCACATGGCCTCCATCAACTGCACATACTGATGCCAGTATGAGGTACGACAAGACCTCCATGAGATGCCCGCAAGCGGTGTGCTCCTCTCAACACTGAAGCTCAATGGAAAGTTAGAATAACTTTCCCTTGCAATGGTCCACTCTCCCCTGTCGGTCAATGAACTGCTCAATCCTGCAATCCCTGGGTCCCATGCTAACCTTTTTCGAAGAGCATCATGCTGACACTGCACTACTTTGACCACGATTGTCTTTCCCCTGCATACATACTGGATCCTCCTCGCCTGGATCCTCAAGCTGAAATACCTATGACCACTGAACCTGCTGCCTAGAAACTGTATTGGCCTAAACACCTTTGTAGAAGAAGTACCTGTCCAAACATATCCATGCCCTATCATGATGATCACAAGGGAGGAAAGGTATCGCCCCATAGGACAAGTACTTGCAGGCTCCCTCCAAACCAACCCAAGGTGGAGTGTGTGGCTCTCTGGTGCCACTTGAGTCATCAAGTAGTGAGACATCCTGCTAACCAAGTGTACTCCCGGATCCCATGGCAAACTTGGAAGTTTATCACTTCCAATCTCTGCTAGCTGCTCCTGTGCTAGTCTGATCACTGTCGGAAGCCCTCGGCGCTCATCTGTCATCTCCTGGTCTATGATGCTCACCATCACACACAAAGTCTCAACTGTCTGTCTAACACGGTCCACCTCTGAACTGTTGTATGCCGTAAAAGTACTCATGTCATGTAGTCTTAGGCTACTCACTCTCCATGCCCCCAGACACGACCTATCCCTCCTCATGTTGTTCATGATAAAAGTATTAGGACATGCTAATAGAGACATCTGTAGCTGACTGTAGGACTGGAAGACATCACAGGCTTTGGTCAATCCTCAGGATTCGACCAAAAGCTCGTCCATCGGTATCCATGAAAGATGCTCTCCTGTGGTCATCACCGATTCCCCACCATCCAGTACAACCAAAAGTAACCCCTCTGTGTTGGTCAACCAACCTCCATCTCTCATCTACCATGCAACTGTGTAACACACCCACTACCTAAATAATAAAAATTTCATTTTTCCTCAAGGAACAGAGCCCCGAAGTCCTACAGGGGTCTAGTGCAGGCTAGTTCTTCCCTGTTCACCTCCCTGTGATCGTGGGTTAGGACCACAGGTCAAAAAAACCAGGCGCCTTTCACAACTCGCGACCTCGCGAGTCGTGAGTCAAAGACCCTCGAATTTTCTTCACAAATCACCGATACCCGAGATCACGAAATGGGTATAGTTTCCTTCTGTCAACGTCCTCTACACATGACTGCCGACTAGACTAAACTCTAGCTCCTCTCGCTATTCGCCGCTCAATGAGGTCAATGGTTGAACTCTTGCTCCTCCCTTATGCGATCCTCGGAGACTTGAGAGTCAACAAAGGTTGACCTTCCCTTCGCACTGCTCGCAACTCGCCCCTTCGCGAGTTGTAGCGTCAAATCTTGGCACCTTCCCTTCACGAACCCACGAGAGGCGATATTTAATTTTTCCTCTCGTGTTCTCGCTACTCGTGACTTCGTAAGTCCAAGTGTTGAGCTTTCATGCCCTTCTCCCGCGAATCCTCGAGACACAAGGAGTCAACGGAGCATTGACTCCCTTAGGCGATGCATGTCCACCCGTTGACCACGCGGGCCCCACCTTGCCATGTGTTCTCTCGTGCTCGGCTCTCGGCACTTCGCTACTCGCGACTTGGAGCACCCAACCTTTGGGCTCTTACCTCGCGAACCTCCGAGGTAGCGAGATCCCTGGATCTCTGCCACCTGTCCTCCTCGGTTGGACGGTCCTGATTCCTCTCGTGGCTTCGCCACTCGCGACTTGGAGCATCCAAACTTTGGGCTTTTACCTCACGAACCTCCGAGGTAGCGAGATCCCTGGATCTCTGCCACCTGTCCTCCTTGGATGGACGGCTCGGATCCTCTCGTGGCTTCGCCACTCGCGACTTGGAGCATCCAAACTTTGGGCTCTTACCCTGTGAACTTCTGAGTTCGCGAGATCTCTCGATCTCTGACACCTGTCCTCTTCAGATGGATGGCTCACAGCCTCCTCGCCACTTCGCCACTTTGTGACTTAGAGCACCCAACACTTGGGCTCTCAACCTGCGAACTCTCGAGTTCGCGAGATCTCTCGATCTCTGCCACCTGTCCTCCTCAGATGGACGGCTCTGATCCTCTCGTGGCTTCGCCACTCGCGACTTGGAGCGTCCAAATTTTGGACTCTTACCCCGCAAACCTCAGAGCTCACGAGATCTCTGGATCTCCGCCACCTGTCCTCCTCGGATGGACGGCTCCGATCCTCTCGTGGCTTCGCCACTCGCGACTTGGAACCTCAAATCTTTAGACTCCTACCCAGCGAACCTCTGAGCTCACGAGATCTCCAGATCTCTGCCACCTGTCCTCCTCGGATGGATGGCTCTGATCCTCTCGTGGCTTCGCCACTCGCAACTTGGAGCGTCCAACTTTTGGACTCTTACCCCACGAACCTCCGAGCTCATGAGATCTCCGGATCTCCGCCACCTGTCCTCCTCAGATGGACGGCTCCGATCCTCTCATGGCTTCGCCACTCGCGACTTGGAACCTCAAATATTTAGACTCCTACCCAGCGAACCTCCGAGCTCACGAGATCTCTGGATCTCCGCCACCTGTCCTCCTCGGATGGACGGCTCTGATCCTCTTGCGGCTTCGCCCCTATTTGCGAGGCTTAACCCTCGTCTATTTCCCTATAGATCTAACGACTTTCTGATTCCCTAGCTAGGATCTGATGGTTCAGATCGGTCTCGATGCCGTGCCCTTTCCTACTGCTCTTTGGACGTGGAAAAACCAATGGTCCAGGTGTTCTCATTAAGTTCGGGGATCTACGATTCAGATTTCCTCTCTATTCACGAAGATAGAGGGAAAAGGTTTAATGGCACTTAACGCCCTCGTCTATTCCCTTGATTCAATGATCGTGAATGACCGTAGACTCTCCGACAGGTTCTCATCCGTTGATCAATACTTATTCCTACGCTGCTACTTCGGGATTTAAGAGGGTCGTTCCTCTTTATACAGGGTTGTTAAGACTTGTGCGTTCAAGTCCCTTTTCTGGGTCCGTTGTGAACCTTTCTAGGGAGGAAATCTCTGTAAAGAGATATGTACCGGGTATCCCTGAGACAGATAAGGGAAGCAACTTTCCGAGAACGGGCTGGGAACCTAGCTTAGTTCAATCTAGGCATAAATACAATTGCTTCATCCACGCACATCATGCGTGGTTTTCCTCTGTTATGATCATATATCTATTCATTCTCATCAAACACTGCATAGGCATTATTACACAGAAATCATTCATAATTTGACAGTTCCATGAACATATATATATGCATACACCAGTCTATGAATTTCAAGATGCAATATATATATAAAACACTTATCAGAAATAACACCCGAAGTGGGTGCGACTATTGAGAGGGGTGCTCGTTTCCACCCAACCGTAGGCTCAGCGACTCCCATGGGATTTACCACTAGCCATCCCCGAGCTGAGACCACGATGCTCTGAGACTGCGTCTCTCTGTCTGCCAGTGACCAGGAGCGAAGGTTGCAATCCTTCCTCTCTACTATCACTCACCCTGCGTAATGCCAGAGTTCCCCTCACGTCTGCCCTCTCAATCATTTCTGCCATACGCCTTATCCTCTCGCGAGGTTGCGTGTGGCACGATTACCCTCGCATCGATCAGGCCTGACGGCTCTACGGATGGGCGGTTTACCATCCCATCCCTCATCAAGCCATCCGCCTACTAGCCTGCGAGGCATTGAATTTCAGGGCCAGTGAACTGCTTTTGGTTCTCCGGGCCAGTGGAGTCCAAATACGGTATTTAATTCTCAGTGGAAGTTAATGCCACCTTTTCAGGTGCCTTCCACCGCCATCGTGGTCTCTTTTCTGCACATCCCCTCTCAGCAGTCCTGCAATAATTCAAAATGTTATTCACATTCATCGACCTCTTCCTGCAGGTCCATTTACATCACATGTTCATACTTATGAGTTTTCCATAGTCCTTGGCCAGTCCAGTTATATTTACAATCTGGGGGAAATAGGGTGTTACAAACTGCTGAAATGGTGAAGGTGATCTCCCACAACTATGTGCTGCTGCAGAGGAGTGACGTCTCCATACTCCCCTGAGTCTGTCTCCTCCCTACAAGGCACTATACCCCTCCGAATGCCACCATATATCTTGGCATCTCTCTGTGAGCTATCACTCATCACGGTATGCTCCGGCATACTCATGTCATCTCCTGCAAACTCATGTTGCATCACGGATCCTAGGCATATGACTGGATCAACCTCTATATGGAGATAACCACTCCCAAGACACAAATGGGAGTGTCCCCCATCAACTGGTGCTCCTCTATTTGATCATCAACATCCTCTGTCAACGTGACTGACTGATACATATGAGTGTCCACTAAGATAGATGACGTGGATCTCTGATGGATCTCCTCAAGAGACCCATCTGATCTAGACTCTGATTCTTGAAGGGTTGTCTGTGTGCCTCTCAAGAATCCTCGAGTGCTCTCCAACTCTTGAGTGAGTCGGTCCATCTCCAGCTCCCTCAAAGCCTCATGATATGTATCACTAATCCTCAATAGGTAGTCCTGACCAGTCAACAACTGCTAGTGATCAGTCCTCATCACAGATACCCTCTCCCTGAGAGTATGAAAATCCTCCATGGCAATCTCCTCATCTGAACTACCATGTGCCACTGATGCTCTCCAGCAGTAATCTTCCATCACTACATGCATATCATCAGTATGTCTAGTGGCTTCCCTGATCATATCCTCACTAACTCTTAACTGTGCCACTGAGTGGTGTGACTCCTGATCATGGTCATACTGAGATGCCACCTCAGACCCCTCACTACTAGCGTCGGTCCTGCTAGTGCCAGCTCCAGAATCCCCAAAAACATCCTCTGCATACGATGACGTGCTCAACTGTCCACTGTCTATGGTGATACTGGGTCTGTCCATACGTAACTGCACATCATTCTCAATTGCTAGCTCCCTCTGAATCATACTGTATCCGGTGTGAGTGGTTGTATCCTCCTGTGCACTCAACCTACTACTATCATTTGTGCCTGGATCCCATATAGATGTATCCAGACACATGTTATGATCATTCTGATGGCTAAAGAGTGCATCCTCATCACTGCAGGGCGATCCTGGAAGTAAGTGCTCCATCAACCTATCAGCCTCTATAATCTGCTCAACCAATGGAGTCTCCAATAGCTGTGACTCCATCTCCTCGAGCTGATTTGTAGGTGTAAGGTCAACTGCCGGTACGTCCTGTACCTCCTCCTGGATCTGTGGGTCTACCTGTCCATGGTGTGCACCCCTCACACTAGGCTCATCCATCATACCTGACATGCCACTGATCTCCTCATGTGACGTGGCTATCATGGGTGTTTGAACAGGTGACAGATGTGTCACGACCCCCATAGGAAGCTCACCATATCTAGGTGCTAACATGTGTGAATCCTCACTAGTGTCACCACTCTGCTGAGACGTAAGGCCATCAATGGTATGTGACATGTCTGCTGAGATACTGGTGCCATCGTCCTGTCCATCTAGCTGCCTATCCACTACACAAAGGTCATCATCCTCCTCAAGCATGCAAGCATCACTAGCCTCTGTGCAAGAGTCATCATCACTATCCTCTGAGGTAGAGTCACTATCACTAGCCTCTGTGCCAGAGTCACTATCATCATTGGACTACCCCAGATAAGCCTCAATTGACCCATCCTCACATGCCTCATCATCATTGTCCTCTCGTACCTCAATAATATGCTTCTTACCCTTACCCCTACACCTATGATCAGGTTCCCAAGGCACCTTGCAACTGTAGCAAAGTTGCGTGCTCCTAATGGGTGTGGGGTTTCTCTATTCTTCCCACCATCTTTTTTCTTTTCACCTGCTATGATCATCCCCTGTAAAATATCCCATTTGCTCCAATGGGGATTTCTATAGGCTACATATTGTAGGAAGGTTATTTTAGCCTTAGTTTCCTTGCTAAGGCCGTCATACATGATCTCTGCACTTGATATCTCAAGGGATTTCTCATCCATTTATTTCCCACTATCCATTTATCCCTATGAAAGACCCTTCAAGTTTGCAGGATTTAAGCTCTGATACCACTATAATGATCCCAAGCCATTATGCAAGGATCATCACTGTTTTGGTGTCTTTTTAAAACTTTTTTCTGGTTGTGGTATTTCGTCAAACAGTTTGCTGATCTATTTGTTTAGATGTGTTTATATGTGTGTATGCAACAAATAATAGAAAGATATAACCATGGAACATACCTCAGTCATATGCAATAAGATAGACAAGCCAAAACATCTCAACTCTTCTTTATTCATAAAATAGAAGAATTTGCTACAATGGAGATGTCAATCTGGAATGCTCAACAGATGGACAAGAAGATAGACAATAGATAAGAGCTGCTACAAAATGCTCCTGCTAATACAAAAGATGCCTCCAAAGGCTGAATAAGAAATGAAGATCAATACAAGCAGATCTGAATGCCAAACTCTCCAGCTGAAGAATGCCACGCTCCAATAGAAGGCTAAAATCCTCAATAACTCGGCCCTGCTGCCAAAAGTGTCCAATCACCCTAAAAAATATGCCAACTGATAGATCGGGTGATGGTAAGAACAACCTAGGTGCCCGAATCTCCCAGATCCCTCTCAATCTCTGTAGATCTGAAATCCCCCACTGAATGGTGCGCCCCACTAGATGACTAAAGCCCTAGATAATTCGGTCCTGCTGAAGGAGGCCTCCAAATGCTCTGAAACTCTCTAGAAATATGGAGCGGGATACTGTAAGTCACTAGGTGAAGTCTCAGGGTCAGATCTGAAGTGTAACCCCTCCAAACGGACTAGATCTGGATCTCAAAAACACCCTCCTTCTCTTCAATTCGCCCCACTGCTCAAGAAATAATCTGAGCCATAAAGTTATCTCAAAAAGCACTAGATCTGATGTCCAAGGCCCTGTAATGAAAACCCAAGTGATAGAATCCTTAACGGCCCTGCCAATCTCCTACAGTGAATCTCTCTCCAAAGGTGGTGCGCCCCCCTTACTGGAAACGCCCAATGGTGCGCCCTCCTCCTCTTCCTGTGCCTGTGGCTGTGTAGAACCTCATGCACTGATGTAGATCTGACTAGAATGGTGTGGGAGAGTATTACATCTCTGAGACCAAGCTTGGGAGAATCTAGGTGGAATCTTTCACCACCGAATCGTCCTCTAGGGTTTGTTAAGTCAAAACCCTCAAAACTCCCAAAAGATGGGCTCACTAGCTAAAGCCAGATATTAAACTGATAAACATACATGAATCAATGAGAAGAGGCCCTTGCCTTTCCTTTATACTTTTTGGCTCACCTTGTCCCTCCAAAGTGACTTTCATTTTATTAATATTTAATTAATTAATTAAATCACTTTAATTAATTAATTAACC
>ML782862.1:598400-613240 GCA_009831015.1 Picea engelmannii | reverse complement strand
GGGGGGGGGGAGAGAAAGACAAATAGGAGGGATAGAGACAGAGATGGAGGAGTGGGGAAGAGAGAAAGAAAAAGAGGAGGGGTAGAGATAGAGTGTGAGAGGGACGAGAGGGATAAAGAGAGGGGGCGTAGAGAGAGGGATAGTGAGAGGAAGGGACACTGAGAGGGAGACATAGAAGGGGGGTAGCGAGAGAATGAGAGGAAGGGGGGATACATAGGGAGAAAGAGAGGGGGAATAGAGAGAGATATAGGGGCAGAGAGAGTGATATTGAGACTAACAACAATGAGAGAGAGAAATGGTGGAATAGAGGTGGAAGAGAGAGGGGAGTGAGGGACAAGGTGATCTAGATTATTTTCGTCACAAAATGAGAGCGAAGATATAATAAAGCAATGTGAAGAGATATCTTATATATCCAATAATATAATATAAATGTATTAGATATGCAACCATAAACACATAGATGCAATAATACACAATTTTCTATTAATGAGCGAAAATGTCCAAAGACTGTAAAAATACAGAGTGAAAGACTCGCTAGAATGGTGACATCTTATCTCTGACAAGATATCTGTCCGCTACTCGCATTCACAAGAAGAAGATTTTAAAATGAGGCCCCAAAGGCCTTTTTATCAAAAATAAAATCCAAAACCCTAACCCCTGAAGATGAAAAACCAACTATTTTGTTGACCCCGTTTTGGGTAGTTTGGTGTATCAACTCCCTGGGGGCGTAACTTTGGAATACGATCTCCATTTCGGGTGCACGATAGCTCGTTGGAAAGGTATCTTTGAGGAGATTCATTTAATGGGCTCAATAAGAGCCTTTGACTATCATTTAGAAGCTAGATCCCCCCAAAAAATCATTTAGGCCCTCAAAATGGCCTCGAAAGTTAAAAACTGCTAAAAATAGTGTTGATGGGTCCTAAATCCCTTCTCTCAACAGTAGGAACCAAAACCACCACCGAGGCCCAATTAGACTCTACAATGTTTAAAATGGAATGGTTCTCCATATCTTGTGATCCGACCAATTTATTGATGGGTTTTTTTGTGTTTTCTTGTGAAGGCTCTTCCTTCAGTTAGGACTGTTTTCTTCTGTATTTTCTCTTGGGTGGGGTTGGTATGAGAGATGCAAGATAGTATAAACCAACTTGAAAAACAACAGGATTAAGTTTTAACTAGTGGGGAAGAGGTTAATCTTGGGATAACCCACTGCTCAACATGCAGACAATTACTCTATACCAAAGGCCTAGTACTAATACATTAACCATGTGAGCATCCAATTACTGTCGGATAAACTAACTATCAAAAAGAAAACACATATGTAATAAGATAATGGAAAGAAAAATAATTCATCTACCATAACCATTCATCACATAATCACACAACGATTTATCTTCATCATTAAAGTAAAGAACATCAAGACATTGCACCAGATAACTTGACAACAGAATTAATTTCTCTTACTCATTACTGCATCATTCATGAAACAGGATAGGAAGTAGTTCTTCTCCAAGTCCAATCACATGCATCTGATGAAAATAGCTTGTCTTTGGTCCATAAGGACTTCTCAATTCATAGCAGTCTCAAAATAATTCTTAACAACACAAAAAGAAAGAGTTCTTAGAACAACCATTGACCCTTTGCTAATTGGCCAGTGTCTTTATTTATAACATAAGTTTTAACCAAAACTAACGGCTAAGTGTAGTTTAAACAAAACAAAAATCGCCACGTGGTGTTATCTTCTAACAACTTCTTTAACAATCGTCTTGAGATACTTCTTGGAAAGGGTGACTTCTTTCATATTCAGTTCAGCTGACAAACCATTCTTCCCAAGTTTGGGTCCATGGAAATCTATGTTATTCCATTGGGGCCACATATATTCCCCTGATGTCTACTGCATGCATTTGGTACTTTATTAAACTAGAGTTCATCTGTTGTAGCATGGTTCATGATCTGAAATTTTTACTTGATATTTAACCATTACTTGCATGTGAATTTCTTAATTGTTAACCATCTTTATGAATGCAAAATTTAAGAACATTCATCAACGCATAAACTTGTAAGCATACTATCTAAGAACAAGAATTGGTAACGGAGTTCACTAGACTTCCTGGCTACCTCTCCGGGCCACTTTCTAACTGGGAAGGCCGATAGATTAAGTATTCAAATGATTACAAAGTGAATTTTGAGCTCTTTCTGTCATATACAACAAAAGACTTCAACAAAAGTTGCAAGATGAAATTCTGAGACTTTTAGGTATAAACATGGATACCTTTTTGTTTATTCGGAAGATTCTATGAGCACTTTTTTGTCTGGATGCCTGAATGCAAAAACTGAAGCTGGATCTGGAATCCTTGCGAAAAATCGAGACTTTTGAGTATAAATTTGATATATTTCTGAAACTGGACTCCGAATGCCCTTTTTGGCACAATTCTCAAATCTGCCCTGATTGTACAGTCCGTACAGGCTCGGGATGCGTGCCAATTTTGAACCACCTCAAACTTCATGCAAAAACCACCTCAGTCTACGTGAAAATTCACTTCGATCACTATGCAACTTCACCTTGATCTACGTGCCTATCTCTGCTTGCATCAAAACTACTTCTTCCTCCTCGGGATGCGTGCCCATGCTTAATTTAAATACTAAAAACCAAATTCAAAAAAGGGGCATGGGCCATAGGCCACGTGCCCACTCAAATCTTGTACTTTTAGGCACGTTTTAATTTTTTCGCGCCACCCATTGCCACGTCTCATAGCGGTGGCGCGTTGGTAGCTTTGGTTGTTATATTTGTTGGGGGGGGAGCGGAAGTCTCGGGGTCAAACCCGCGGGCTTCCTCTACTTGGCGTGATTTAATATATCATTTGTTTTAATATATCCATGGTTTAGTATTATGGTTGGAGCGATTTTAATACATGTGGTTTGAACATATGTTTCGGCGCACTATATGGTTTACAAACAACATGTTTTATATGATTTGAAACCCATTATATTATATGTTGTGCTTTGTTATAAACTCACATTCATATTTTGGGTTTTTTTATATGGTTTTTGTTTTGATATATATTTAAATACCAAGGGGATGCCTTGGTGTTGGCAAGGTCAAGGGCTAGGCCCTTGACCACCCCTTTTTTTAATCCAAACCAAATCATATTTAACCCTTTCTTTTTAACCATTTTTAAACCATATTCCACCAATTTTGACAGAACTTCAACTGCTCATATCTTTGTCACCTGGAGGCCGTTTTCCTGAAACGAGCGTCACTGGAAAGCTGCTGACGAGCTCTTCCACTTTGTAATCTTTACTTTTCCATTTGAATACTTTAACTCTATCGAATTTTGAGATGATCCACCTGGATCAAACCTTCCCACTGGAAAGCTTTTTGACCACAAAAAGTATGAAATCATTCAGACATGAAGTGAGGGCATGATCTCCCCACTTGACCTATATCACCTATCCATTCTTCCTGGAACCTGTACATCTGACTCAACAATACAACGATCAACACTGCACTGACATTGTTAAGTACAACAATCACATTCTTAATCACATATTCATTCAACATTGTCGGACTCAACCACATACTGCTGATGAGTAATAAGCTGAATATAAACATTGAACATGTGAAAGAGATTGTATCCATACCATGCTGACTTTCATCCAAAACACTATCAACCAAAACAAGTGCATCGTAGTGATTTGACATTTCCTTTTCATGTTTAGGATTCTTTTCTTTCTTACATTGTATAGACATAAGTGCCAAATTCTGACTTGCATTAACAACCCTTTTTAATTGTTGTGTAGTGCCCAATGATTTGTCATTTTTGAATGAATGTGAATGCACTATGTACTCAATTCCTTCTTTAAACAAGTGATATTGATTATGTTCTCGATAGAAGATTGCTTTTCGATCATATAAGTACGGACTACCCAACACAATTCCACAAATATCCAACCTCATCTACAAATTTAGATGTAATCGCAAACTTTAGATCACATTGTTGTGTTACCTGCAATCTTTTTTCTTTGCATACCCAACCTAATGGATACGGTTTCTTGTGTGGCTTTGTTGTTAATCCCAATTTCTTAACTACTTCTTCTGAAATAAGATTAGCTTGAAATCCACTATCTATGAGTGTGTCGATCTTTGTTTGTTTTGTAATCACTCTTATACGAAACAATGCATTCCTCTTTCTATCCTCAGAATTGTCATCATTTTTAGAAGTAGAAGCACATGAAGAACAAATTTTTGAAGCATTATCAGCAATAGATTTATCCTTCACACCTACGATTGTTACCTTTGTTTCATCCTCGGAATCTAATCCAAGGTCCTCAACGATAGCCGTGGCTGTCTGCTTCCCCTTCCGATCCTTAAACCACTTTGGTTTCATTTCAGGATGTAGCCTCCAACAGTTTTCCTCTTCATGCCCTTGCTTTTGACAATGCGAGCATGTAGGTCTCTCATCACCCTTCTTCATTGTAGCTGCATGTTTAACTTTCCGTTTTTCCTTGCCTTCTTTTGCCTGGATGGATTCAGCTAAAGAAACATCATGAACACTCTTTCCTTTTGACTCAATGTGAGTTGCTTGAACACACACCTCGTCAAGATTAGTCAGATTAAACATCAATATCATATGATGTAAATAACTATTCAATCCTCCTATATACTCGAGAAGAGTTTCCTGGGTGTAAAGAGGTATACCAAGTATCAAGGCTCTTTTCGAAATTCTTGTGTGTATTCTTGCACACTTTGTCCCTTACCTTGCCTCAAATTTTTCCAATCCATCATAGCTTGCTGCATATACCCTAATGGATAAAATTTCTTTTTAAGTGCTGAAGTGAACTCATACCAAGAGGAAAATGATTTTTCCTTTCATGGCAAGATCCTCTTGCGATTTGCTCTCCCACCAAATGAGAGCAGTCCCTCCAAGTCGGAGAGAAGCCAACTTAATTTTAACAGCATCTTCAGTAAACTTTTGAATCCTACAATAACTTCAATTTGACGGATCCAATTGTCCAATTTTTCAGCATTAAGTTCTCCATTATACATAGGTAAATCAAACTTGATATTAAGCTTTAAATGAGGTATATTAGAATCAACTTTTGTTTTTTGCTTTTCAAATGGAGAAGGAATAGAACCATCAAGAAGAGATGGAGAAGTTGGTGGAGTTTTAGAAGGTTCCTCACCACCTTCTTCTTTTTTACCTTCTGTATTAGATGGTCCACCTTGTTCACCTTTCTTTTGATCTTGATAGAGCTCCTCTACCATCGTTTGCATTCTCACGAAATATTTCAGAAATTCCTCTTCAGAAGGGATAGAAGACGTTGTTGCTTCTCCTTTTGGTGAAGACATCCTTCCTCTTCTTGAACCAATTTCTGGATCAAACTCTTCAATTTCCCCTTCACCACGCTGAAGCTTGGATCTTGTTAACATCAACTCACAAAGCAAATGGTTAACCTCGCTCTGATACCAACTTGATCTAAATTTTTTACTTGATCTTTAACCATTAATTGCATGTGAATTTCTTAATTGTTAACCATCTTTATGAATGCAAAATTTAAGAACATTCATCAACACATAAACATGTAAGCATACTATCTAAGAACAAGAATTGGCAACAGAGTTCACTAGACTTCCTGGCTACCTCTCCGGGCCACTTTCCAACTGGGAAGGCTGATAGATTAAGTATTCAAATGCTTAAAAAGTGACTTTTGAGTTCTTCCTGTCATATACAGTAACAGACTTCAGCAACAGCTGCAAGATGAAATTCTGAGACTTTTAAGTATAAACATGGATACCTTTCTGTTTATCCAGAAGATTCTGTGAGCACTTTTCTGTCTGGATTCCTGAATACAAAAACTGAAGCTGGATCTGGAATCCTTGCAAAAAATCGAGACTTTTGAGTATAAACTCAATATATTTCTGAAACTGGATTCCGAATTCCCTTTTTGGCACAATTCCCAAATCTGCCCTGATTATACAGTCCGTAGGGCCTCAGGATGTGTGCCAATTCTGAACCATTTCGAACTGTGTTCAAAAAACACCTCGGTCTACGTGCAAATTCACTTCGATCACTGTGCAACATCACCTCGATTTGCATGCCTGTCTCTGCCTCATCAAAACTCCTTCTTCCTCCTCGGGATGCATGCTCATGCTTTATTTAAATACTAAAAATCAAATTCAAAAAAGCGGCGTGGGCCATAGTCCACGCACCCACCCAAATCCCATACTTTTAGGCACTTTTTAAGTTTTGCGCGCCACCCATTGCCACGTCTCATAGCGGTGGCGCGTTGGTAGCTTTGGTTGTTATAGTGGTTGGGGTAGAGGGGTGGCAGAAGTCTCGGGGTCAAACCCGCGTGCTTCCCATCCTTTGCGTGATTTAGTATATCATTTGTTTTAATATATCCATGGTTTAGTATTATGGTTGGCGTGATTTTAATGCATGTGGTTTGAACATATGTTTCGGCGCACTATATTTTAAACATATGGTTGTAAACCATATGTTTTATATGATTTGAAACCCATTATATTATATGTTGTGCTTTGTTATAAACTCACATTCATATTTTGGGTTTTTTTATATGGTTTTTGTTTTGATATATATTTAAATACCAAGGGGATGCCTTGGTGTTGGCAAGGTCAAGGGCTAGGCCTTTGACCACCCCTTTTTTTTATCCAAACCAAATCATATTTAATCTCCTCGTTTTAACCATTTTTAACCATATTCCACCAATTTTGACGAAACTTCAACTGCTCATATCTTTGTCACCTGGAGGTTGTTTTCCTGAAACGAGCGTCACCGAAAAGCCATTGACGAGCTCTTCCACTTTGTAAGCCTTACTTTTCCATTTGAATACTTTAACTCTATTGAATTTTGAGATGATCCACCTAGATTAGTTCGGGCTCTGATCGGATGTTCTGCGAATTGTTTCACTTGTCCTAGCCTCGCATCGGCTATATTTGCAAACTCTTCAGTCCATAGCGCACTTTGTTCAGCATGCATTTTGACCACGTCGCTCAGGTAAATGAAATTATCAGGGGTGCCAAAATCGGGGAGACCGACGTCCTTTATCGCTTTATCGATTCTGCTTCGGTGTTTCTTTCGGGTTCATCGGTGAGATCACGGAGCAAGATTTGTTCGACAATTGGGGAATATTTCCTGCAATTGGGGTTGAGAAAGTTTAGTGATCAAGAAATATGATATAAGGTACCAACAAACATAATGGAATGGTATGTACCTCTGGAGCACGTTAGTCTCGATTGTTTAATACTTATGTGATCCCAGTTGCTCCTTTGTATGACCTGTGATGTCTTTGATCCACACCGCCTCTCCTCTTTAGTTTAAATGAGTCACATCAACGCGCCATAGCGTGGAAAATCGAGTATGACAGATATGAGCATCGGAACCGTCATAGTAGCCGCTCGACCTTTGGGGTCGGGAAAAGACGCCAGAGTTGAGCGTGCATGTGTATGCTCCCAAAAAGTCGGATATCGTAGTAAGGAAGTCGTTAAATGCCTCCATAATCCGTATCACCAAGTGTGTCAACCATCATTCATCAATAATGGAAGCTGGGTATTTTAACGAGATTGGAATGATCGTACTGCACATCCCCTACAACTCTGATCGGCGACGTTTTTGTGTTATGGATTACATTCGACGAGCAACTGCGACGTGTTAAGTCTGCGAGATATCCTGTCACAAGGCGTGAGTTTTCCTTTTGGCACACTCTGGTTTTATCCTTTTTTTCGCTATAAATTCTAGGATTTCTATGGGGAATTCCATGCATAAGTCGATTTTACCTCTGTAGCACTGGTCTTGTGGGTTTATTTAGACGCAACTTGGTGTAGTGGTCCTTTATCATATGTAGTCACCCAAGCCACTATATTGTTGCACTATGGGATCCCATTCAAACAAGGGATGGGGTTTGCGAGGTAGCCGGAGTGTCAGGTCGGAGCCCCAATGTGCTTGGGATTCTTTCTTATTGGCTTCCAGTGTCCTCGAAGCTTCGACAGGAGGTGCAGGATTTTGTTTGTAGTGGGTGTTGACGCCTCTAGTGGAAGCTGGGGTGGAGAGAAGTACGCCTGAAGGAGGTATGCTTGGGGCCACGCCCCCACAGGAGTGGACACCACAGAGAAGGGGGAGGCCTAGGAAAGATACAGGAAAAAGGGAGGAAGACTGCCCCGCAGTTGAGCTTAGCGTACAACTTGCTGTTGAGGGGTCTATGATGCTTACTAACTAGTTGGGGCATGTGGGGACTAATATTAAAGGAAGTGGGGGATGAAAGGGCAGGGAGAAAGCATTGGGTTCTTTTGTCAAGAGTTCCATCCAGCAGTTAGAGTAGGCCCAACTTGCCATAGTTGAACTCTACCAAGAAAATAGAGAGTTGCAGCCCCAGTTGGCGGCGAAGAACCACGAGGTATCGATGATACAGGGTCACGGAGAAAGAACAGTTTGGCTCCAGAGACAGCTTTGAGAATCTCAAGACACAATTGTGCAGTTGCGCGAGGCGTAGAGGATATCAACGAAAGAGGAAAATGAAACGTTACAGGATGCGAGAAGTAGTCTGGGAGAGGATGCGCATGTAGGAGATGCATAGTGAGCGAACCCTTGCCTTGCGTTCCCCGAAGTGACGCTTAACATTTCTTCTCTTTTGTCATAAGGGTCTTATATTCTCATTGTGACTAGGTCAGTCAGTAAAGACGTCGTTGGTATCTATTTGTATGTGGCCCAAGTTTAGCGGGAAAACTTTTTTAATTATATGAAAGTTCGAAGCGCCTTGAATATATATCATTCCCTTTTGGATGTAAATTAATTGTGTTCTTTATCTGAGTTTTTTCGCGCAAATTATGGGATTTTATAATTTTTATTATTGCATTGTAAATTTGTTGATATGTTCCCTTTAAAACTTCTGATATCGATGGATGTTGATGTGGTGTTATTAACCCTGGGTTTTTTAAAGTATTTGAACATAAAATTTAGTATTCGAAAGGTTGGTAAGGATTACACTTAGGGACTCTACTCACGTTGAAAGCACTAAAGGAAAAAGATACCGTGACTGCCTAAACTTCGGTGGCATCAGGGTCGGCATTTTAAAATGTAAAATTAATGTGTATTTTGTTATGTAACTCCCCGACGCCAAAATCACGTCGATGTCGGTGGTCGATGATACCGCTCCTCTCCTTGCGCGACGCTTACTCTTTCGTTTTTCTGCCGAAGCCGGACGGATTGGTCTTCGGCGATACTCCTGCCGAAGTTTAATAGTAAAAAAGGCAAGACCTTCATCTGCCGACGCCGATGAAGATCGATGCTCGGTTATTTTAAACTTCTCAAACGATTTTCGTCACCTCTAACCTTTACTGATGTCAAACTTCTAAGCGCGCATGGATTAACAACTAGTTTTTCGATTCCTTAAGTAGTTGTTAAGTACCCTTTAATGGTTAAGATGATTCTTTGTTGTATGTTCAAGCAAACTTTAGAAAAAACAAATATGAAAAATAAGCGCAGGTATTAGTTTCATACTGAAGGAAAAACAGATAGTGCAAAGGATCAAGTGGTACCCAAAAAGTAAAAGAATAATGGACATAGACTTTTAGGGTGTGTTGAGTGCTCAACAAATAGTAAATTACCAAAATTTCTAGAAAAATTCTTTGAGCCAGTTGAAAATGGTGGGTGGCCACCGATATCCACTTGGATCAATCCTCCCTCCTTAAGAAGCAATGTTCTCCATTGCGTTGAGTTCCAGGGGGACAGGGAAAAGCGTTTGCTGAATCTGCATCTTGATGAGCTTCTTGCCTTGTTGGAGAAGTTGCACTGCTTAGCTTGTTGAAGGTTGTCATGAACATGTGGCTAGAAGGGTTGGACCTTTTTAACCAGTCTAGATACATGAGATGCATGTTTGTAGAAGGAATATTTACACTTTGTTGCAATCTTTTCAACTTGCTTCTGTTGGATAGAAGGTGCTTGGGTCGAGGCTATAGTGGTTGAAGTATCGTTATGTTCACCTTTTGAACAGATTGTGAAGAAGCTGAATTTTGTAGTATGAGATACTACCTTAAGAAACTATTTAGGTGGAATAGTAGTCAGAACTACCTCTCGTATTCTGTAGAGATGACCCCCAAAGAAACAATGACACTATGAGTTCGAGACTCATAAACAACACGACACTTCCACATATATGGTTGGACCAAAAGAACATCACAGACATCTGGTGGGGCACAATCACATAATACCTCCTCCTTGAAGGGTTGGATATCGTATGACAATCGATACTGTTGGCTAACACAAAGATCTCGTCCTTGACGAATCCTCCCGATGTTGTATGGTTATGGGTGTGGTGTTGTCGATAATCCCAACTGTTTGACGACCTCTGCTGAGATGAGGTTATTTTGTCTTTCGCTATCAACAATAAAATGCAGCGGGGTCCCCTTCACCAACATCTTTGAGTGAAAAAGGTGCTCCCCCTCTTAAAGATCTATTGGTTCTCCTGGTTGAATTGTTGCGGTCGTGACAATAGTAGTGGGGTTTGCGTCGATGATATGTCTTTTACCAGTATTTTCATAATCAGATTCAAAATCAGGGTTCGGCTCCTTCTATTTGACCTTGACCACCAATGACTATTTTGAGAGACATTCCTCAGTGTTGTGCCAGGGGCTTTTGTGGAAATCGCACCATTTTCTGGTGTCCTTCTTTGTCTTTCTGTGACCCTTCTTTTCCTGTGGCTTGGAATGGTTTTCAGGAGACTATTTTTCAGGGCCTTCTTTATCATACTTTGGTTGTTGTAGATTTTCAAACCCAAACTCCCATTTGTTCTAGTGCCTAAATTTATTCTCGATTTTAACAACATATCGATAAGCAACACTGAGTGATGAGATGTCCAGAAAATCCATTTCAATTCAGATGTATATGTGTATATCCCCATGATCTTTCAAAACCAAATGTCGTTTGGAGTCTTTGATACCCAGTTTGGTGTGCAAGGTATGGAAGGTATTGGTGAACTCCATAACTGCTTCGCCCCTCTCCTGCAATAGTGTCGTCCATCTCATGTACTAGTCCTCATAGTTGCTAACATGGTAATATTGTTCCTTTATCACATCCACAAAAAAATTCCAAGTGGGCTCGACCCCATATATTCCAGACTCCTCTGTGGAACTTTTCTCCCAGTAATTTTCCCACCAATGTTTGACATGGGGGAGAGCTTTAAGGAGTGTGAAGGTGATCTTTTCCCTATCAGAAAAATTATGAATAGAGAATTAATGTTCTAACAAATTTAACCATTTGTCTAGGGCATCCACATCTACCTGACTTTCAAATACGGGAATATCAAAATCAACATGTACCTTGAAAGGAGAGGTTCTTCCAAAGTGGTTGTTTGATGAAGATGCACCTGTTTCTATTGGCAGACATTGAAAGATGTGGGAAAAATTCTCCATCATTTCATCTCTCTGTCGCGTGAGATCTTGCTCAAGCAACAGATTGATAGAATATTTTGCTCCGTCGTTTTTTATTTTCTTCCTCCATGGATGGTTTCTTGGGCGTGTGAGAGCGATTGTCTTTAAGAGAGACAAGCTCGAGACCCAACTTGATATACTCGGACCTCGTCGGGGACATTCACTGAAAAAAATGATCAAGAGCAGTCTACTCTGATACCATTGATCCGGATTATTTTCGGCATGAAATAAGAACGGAGATATAATAAAGAAATGTGAAGAAATATCTTGGATATCCAATAATATAACATAAATGTATCAGAGATGCAACTAAAAACACATAGATACAGTAATACACAATTTTCTATTAATGAGCGAAAATGTACAAAGACTGTAAAAATATAGAGTGAAAGATTCGCTAGAACAATGGCAACTTATCTCTGAGAAGAGATGTGTCTGCTACACGCATTCAAAAGAAGATGATTTTACGATGAGGCTCTAAAGGAATTTTTATCATAAATAAAATCCAAAACCCTAACCCCAGAAGATGAAAAGCCAACAGTTTTTTGGACCCCATTTTGGGTATTTTGGTGTATCAACTTCCAGGGGGTGTAACTTTGGCATATGATCTTTGTTTGGGGCACACGATAGCTCGTTGGAAAGGTATCGTTGAGGAGATTCATTTAGAGAGTCATTAAAACCCTTAGCTATAATTGAGAAGAGATATCCCAAAAAACCTTCATTTGGGCCCTCAAAATGGCCCCGAAAGTTAAAAACTGCTAAAAATAGTAAATTACCAAAATTTCCAGAAAACTGTTTTGAGCTAGTTGGAAAAGGTGAGTGGCCACCAATATTCAATTGGATCACAAGGAGAGAGAGAGAGAGAGAGAGAGAGAGAGAGAGAGAGAGAGAGAGAGTGGGTGTGAGAGTCTAAGGCATGTCAAGGTAAGTTCTAGCTCTAGGTCTTTCCATGCCTCGTGATATCTAAATATTTCCATGTCTAGGTCTTACCATGTATAGGAGTGTGAGGGATATAGATAGGGGGGGTAGAGAGGGAGAGTGAGAGTGAGATAGAGAGGGAGGGGGGGGCGAGGGGGTAGATGTAGGAGAGGGAGGACAAAGATAGAGAAGGAAGGAAATGAGTTTTAGGAGCACACACGTATTCTTGGATCATGTGTGTTCTCCTAGAGTGTGTGCACACTTGTTTGAATTCAAATTTTTTGGGTGGGATTGAAAAGATGTATGCTGACTTGGTTGGCTTAGACTTAGGTTCGGGATGACAAACCTAGTGGTTCGGTCTGCAAATTCATAGAAAACCTCAATTTTTGTGAATACCCCTCTATATCTCTGTTTTTGATGTTATTTTTGTATAGGATAAACAATTCAGTTGTTAACAAAATTATAGAAATAGATAGAGTCAACTATGCATATTTCAAATATATATTTATATTTTTTAAAATTATTATTGTTTACTATTTTTAATTTATTTTTGTCTTCACATGATCAAAATCCTAGAATACATACCTCTCTTATTTATGCTATAATGTTTTCTTGGCTTAATCATTTCTCAAATGAGTTATATGCAACACAAGATGAGACTGATACCTACGATCTAAAAAAAAATTATTTTGATAATTTTAAGACCCTTTTAGCATGCACGAACAAAAGACATTGTAATTTCAGGAATAAACATTGACTTTGATCATTTTTAAAAAATATTAAATTAATATTAAAAATTTCCAAAAAATACATGGCACAAGAAAAACGGGTTCTCTACGAGTATACATGTTTTTGAAACAAAATTTTATCGTTAAGACACTTAACACCTGCACGAACGAAAACATATACCTTATATTTTGTTGGAAAAATAAGATACCACTTTTAGAAAAAATCAAATTTGACCTAGTTATTCACAATGTCTATGAATAAAAGTTGTATATTTAGAAAGCTAATTCAATTTCCTACATTTCATATTGTTACACCATATTCAAAAACATTGTGAAAGTACCTTGAATAATCCCTCCAAGTTAATAAATTATTGTTTCTCCAAGTTTGCATTGCCACTAACATGTCATGAGAGACCATCATTAGCTTGCACTCACCCATATCTATGTAATAATTTCCATGCACGTGCGTCACTTGTCACCATGCAACTTCATTTTTCTTATCTTAAATTAATAGAGTCTTCCATAAATTAATCTTTTCTTATTTCACCCTTTTATTAGTCCTTGCCAGAGAGACTATAGCGATCGATACGTTGTTGACTACCTAATAATCCAGTTGCTGACTAAAAAATTGCGAGGGTTATTAATGTTTGACATTACCAGTGGATTTTTTATTTTAATTTTTTTAATTTTTTGAAAACATTTTTCTATGATCCTATTTGCTATTAAAATGCACCTCTTATTGCCAAGGCGACGGTGGTTCATAAATGTGGGTGGGTTATATTTCAAAGGTGGTGGCGGTTCATAAATGTGGGTGGGTTATTGGGCAGAGGCAACAATAATTCATAAATGCGGGTGGGTTATTGGGTCGAGAGAATACTAACAAGGGCGAGCATAGTTATGTTCCTCACATACCAAACTAGATATATGTTCTATCAAACGTTTGAATTGAAGTATGAAGTATGGATTTGATTTTTGTGTGAAGAATGACATATTCTTCGAACATGAAATACATCATAGTTGTTTTGGCAATAACTTTATATTCCACCATTTATGTGGTTGCTACAGTTACTCTCCTTGTGAAAATCGAAGCAATCTCTTCTATTATTGTGGGGATTACCGTTGGGTTGTGTCTTCCTCTCTTAGGTCAAACCTTCACTTCTCACATGCCCGATAGAAACACATTATTTATGATTAGGGATTTTGTTGCAGGTCTTGATCTTGCAACTGCCTTGGTTCAAGTTCTTCCTAACATCTTTGAATCTCCTACTATTGAATCCTCATCTTGGCACAATTTCCCATTTCTTGGGTTTGTAGCCATGTTCACGGCCCTGACTATACTTATCGTGGATGCTCCAGCCACTGGTTACTTTGATTTGAAAAATCAAAAGAAACTGACTAAACATAGTTACCAACTTAACGAGAACTCTACAGAGTTATCGTTTTTTGGGGGTCACATTTTTTACCCCGTTTTTAAAAATGGTGCTACCAGTAACACTCCCCCTTTCTTTTTAGGTGTTTTTTTGATATATTAAATTTTCTAATCCATAATGTTTCCACATTATTTTTTAAATACTTATTTTTCATCTATTTTCAATTTTAAATTTTTTTTTTTTCAATGGTGTTTTTAGTCATTTTTCCATGCTTCTTTCAATCTTAATTTTTTTTTACCATTTACTTTTTTGAAATTAAGATTTTTCATATAATTGTGTCTAATGTATTGTTCCATACTTTTAAAATATAGTGGAAAACAT
>ML782862.1:520499-536476 GCA_009831015.1 Picea engelmannii | reverse complement strand
TAGTGACTTGATCAGAATGATAATATTCACTCTGTATTTCTTTTTGTGCAACGAATGTGTAATTCTCTGCAAAATCAACTACAGACAAAATTGTCCCTGGTGGAAACACTTCACGTGATTGTTTGAATTGTAGATCTTTCCATTGAGCTCTATGTGAATGCTTGGTGTAATTATAGATTTCTTCCTCAAGCTTCTTGTAACAAACCTCCTTCATTACGACACAACTCTGAAAACAGGTGCAATTTTTTTTTTTTGTTTATGGTGTGTGCGCACGTGTAGAAGTAACAAACACACTTGACTCTACATCGCCACTCGACGACCAACAAGACGCAACCACGATAAGGCAAAACTGAAGGCACACAACGAGTAACTGCAACAATATACGATCACAGGCATAAGGTGCACATCACAACATTAAGACATACTGGGGGTGCACAGTAAGAACACAGAGGGAAGAGTCCATGGTGTTAGGGTTACTATTTCTGCACAGGAAAGCAGGACATTTAGTCTTATGTCTTCTCGAAAGAAGATTAGACAGGCTCCTGGCCGACTGCTCAGGCAGAAACTAGTAACCCGACCTAGAACAAGACGCCAGCAAGACGAACACAACAAGACGACCCCGACATATCACAGTGACAACAAGCAATGAACACCCCTAGACATAAGGCGTACAACTAGCAGCGGTAGGCAGAAAACGACACCAGGTGTTAAGTACAGCACGGTCACAGATGGAAGAATCCAACAATAGAGTTTACTATTTCTGCACAGAAAAGCAGAGCTTTTAGTCTTATGTCTTCTCGAAAGAAGATTAGACAGGCTCCTGGACGACTGCTCAAGCAGAAACTAATAAATCTTTTAGGGAGTCGCAGTAGTGGAGACTGTACCTTTAAACAGCCCGAGACTACTGATACGGCTCACAGTGTGTCGCAAGAGTGGAAACTGTGCCTTTAAATAGCCCGAGACTCTTGATACGGCACTGGATTCCTCCCACCGGAATTACACACAGACATGTATACTAAGCTACAAGAGGTGTCTATATCCCACCCGACATAAACAATCCCACCGACTAAGCTAAACAACAACATCAACGATCATCAAAACTTCATTCCATCAAGTCTAACATCAATTTACCATGGAGCTACTTAAGCCTACCTCATCAGATAAATAATATGAAATGACTAAAATAGAGACATCATCAACGATCATCAAAACGCTAAAGCATCTAAAAACCAACATATGCAACACAAATTTCATGGCGCAAGAGAACTAACATACTAAATCTATCTAGCAATGACAAAAGTCAAGGCAAATTTCTACTTAATTCCAGGTGCACGATTTAATCAATCATCATAATCAAGAATGCAATCATCATTTTAAATCTGGGAGTCTCCATTGTATTCAGCGCATACATCATGATAAAAAAAACACTAACTACATTTGTTATAAACTTTACGTCGTTGAAGTTTGTACATCATTATATACCTTACATCACACATCATTATAAACTTTATACACTCATGGTAGACTTTATATCATTAAAGCTTATACAACATTACAACCTTACATTCCTTAAAGTAAAAATATTGATAAATTTAATACCACAATCTGTTTATTCATAATCATAACTTCACAATCTTTAAGTCTATACATAATTACAAACTTTTACAACCCTTATAAAATTTATATCATTAAAAATTTACATCATTAAATACCCACATTGTATAGTAAAGTCTATCATTGAAGTAGGGCAACAAGGAAGCTGTTGGTATTAAATTTATGAGATCGCTTGCTATAGAATTAAAATCGTGGGCAGTCCCACTGGAATCGTGGCAGTCTACTGGATTCATGGCAGCAAAAATGTTCGTATTAAAAGTTGAATTAGATGCTACAGTAAATTAAACTCAGGTGTGTTCCACTGCATATGGGAGGCTAAACGTTTGCATTGAAATTGAATTAACTTCTACAGTATTAAAATTCGTGGTCATTCCACTGGAATTGGGCAGGTCTAAACATTACATTTATTTACAGATTAATACATTGCTAAAACCAGAGGTGTATGTGCCTTGAAAATTACATGATAAATCGAACCATCTACCACTCGACCCGTCGTTTAAGATTTTGACTGCCCAATTTAACCGGCTGTCAGGAAAAGACGCTCGATCAAAACCACAGACCAAAATATAAAAATGCAACTGATACATTGCCCAGTCTGCATGAAACACACCCTCAAAATGCAGCCCAAATAATAATAAAAATGCGCAGCTGATACTTTGCCCAGTTTGCACGAAACACACTCTCAAAACGCAGCCCAAATAATAATAAAAACGTGCAACTGATACATTGCCCAGTCTGCACGAAACATATGTTCAAACGCAGCCCAATAATAAATAAAACGCCCAATAGAATAGTTTCCCACTGTGCATACTAAAACGCCCAATCTAACAGTTGCAAAAATGCCCAGTATAACAGTGGAAAAAACGCCCAAGAACAGTTGCAAAAATGCCCAATATAACAGTGGAAAAAATGCCCAAGAACAGTTGCAAAAATGCCCAATATCACAGTGGCAAAAATGCCCAAGAACAGTTGCAAAAATGCCCAATATCACAGTGGCAAAAATGCCCAAGAACAGTTGCAAAAATGCCCAATATCACAGTGGAAAAAACACCAAAGAACAGTTACAAAAATGCCCAATATCAGAGTGGCAAAAACACCCAAGAACAGTTGCAAAAATGCCCAATATCACAGTGGCAAAAACGACTAGGAGCAGTTGCAAAACGCCCACTGTATATAATAAAAACGACCAATGTAAGCATTGCTCACTATGTGTAAATAAAATGCCCAAATACAAGAATTTCTCACGGTATATAATGAAAACTCCCAACATAAGAATGCTCACTGTATATAATAAAATCGCCCCAAATAAGAATTGCTCATTCTGAAGGAGAACGCAGACCACGCACACCGAGGTAAACGCCCTCACATACAATGTAAGCCATTAAAACATAGACCCTTCGAGCCACATACCAGAAAGAAGAATGCCCAATGAAATCCATGCATGCAGAGAAATTCAATCAAGACGCAGAGAAAATCACAAAAAGGACGTCGGAATTTGACTCCAAAAACAATCCACGGTCAAAACTTCCATAACAACAATTATTAAAAATTTACCCATTCCCGCACCATCATTTAAATTGCACAGTCCAAAATTACAGCAGAATGATTGTATGCAGTCTAGGATTACAGCAGAAATGATTTTATACAGTCCTGTGTGATGAATGAAAAGGATATACATCAACAATATTACAGCGAAGATTTACATCCAAGCATTCTACTACCAATTAACGCGCATACCTTTTTCCCTTTCAACCGCCTTGATTGATGTCCGCGCCTCGATTGATGTCCCACGCTCCTTGCCGCTCCTGCTTGCTGAACATGGAAAGCTCACCGGTACCTCCCAGCCAATCGCTAAGGGTACTCTGCTTCCCCCTTAGCCACCCGAGCTGCAAAGGGGCCACACAAGATCCAGAGATAAGACTAGCTTCTCAGCTCACCTCCAAGGCTGAGCTACCACTCCAAACATAGCTGAGAAATTCCCAACTCCTCACAAGAAAACAGTCAAGCCACAATCCGGCAGCGTAACGTTACGCTCCCCGTTTTTCCCTTCTTCCTCCAATTTCCCCTTCTTTTATAGAAATTTCAGACCCACCTACTTTCCTAAATCATTATTAATTTAATTTTTAATGACAATCCTCTAAAAATTCTCTGCCGTCCAAGTGTCACTCATCCCCCATGTTTCTCCAATTTTTTTTTTTAATTTAAAGAAAAGACTCATTTCCCTCCCCCTCCTAAAGTCGCTCCTAAAATTACTCCTAGGGTTCCTAGATCCCCTCTCAGCTTTTAATAACTTTCCTAAAATGAAGTTGTTGATTTTTAGTAACTCCTTAATTGCTGATTCCTTTTTGCTTTTTACCCTATGTCCCCTACTTTCCTTTATTAAGTTTCCTTTATTTCAAGTTTCCTTATTTCTATTATTTGTTCCTTTCCTCTTTTTTTTATTTTATTTATTTATTTTTTTATTTTTTTAAAACCCAAAATGATAAAGCACTTATTAATCTTTTCATTGTATTTCTAAAATCCTAACTTTTATACTTCCACACTTTAATAATTTTAATTCTTCTTTATAACTTGAAAGCCATGGGTTTCACTTAATTTATCTCCCTCATTACTTTACCCCCCCCCTTAATTTAAGAAGACTTTAACTAACACCTAGGAGGGTCTTAGTTTACGCCCTTGCGTTTATTTTTTTTGTAGGGTCTGTTCTTAAGGCTAAACCAATTTTATCTTAGAGATGTTTTAAATTTATGTTTAGATTGAACTGGGCGACATTTTATTAGGGGAGTCATTTTTAAGAATCTCTTAAGGCGTTACAGTCTTAGGGTCATCTAGGTTGGTCTCAAAATCCTCATCAATGTGACGTGCCCTTCAGGATGCACTACGTCCTCAAAGGGTGCCACTCACCTCATTTGCTTCTGTTGCGCGACGTGCCCTTCAGGATGCACCACGTACTCCAAGGGTGCCACTCGCCAACTTGTGTTTCTTTTGCGCGACGTGCCCTTCGGGATGCACCACGTGCTCCAAGGGTGCCACTCACCGACTTGACTGTTTGGTAGACATTTATAACCCCTGGAGCCTGATACGTCGTACAGATAGGAATAAAGTGAGCACTCTTCGTCAGAGTGTCTACTACTACAAAAATTGAGTCATGTCTCCTTGCCGTCAGTGGCAATCCGACCACAAAATCCATCGAAAAGACTTCCCATTTCGATTCCGGAATGGCATGGGGTTGAAGTAATCCTGTCGGGTGTCTATGCTCAACCTTTACCTGCTGACACTCTAGACATCTAGCCACAAATTTGACTATGTCGGCCTTCATACCCTTCCAGAAGAATAAGGGTTTAAGGTCTGCCCTCATCTTCGTGACTCCCGGGTGAGCCATGTAAACTGCTCTATGAGCCTCGCTCAGGATCAACATCCTCAACTCGTCATTTGGTGGTACGTAAATCCGACCTCTAAACCTCAATAACCCATCACTATCAAAAGAAAATCCCTCATATCATGGTACCATCATTGTGTTTTGTCCGATATAATCCTCAACTTCTTTGTACCAGTCATCGTCACGCTGTAAAGTGAGAATCTTCTCACGTAGATTCATCTGAAGAGGCAACACTGAAAAGATGCATGGTCTCCGACTCAAAGCATCAGCCACCCGGTTCACCGTTCCCTTTATGTAAGTAATCTCGAAGTCGTACTCGCTAAGAAATTCCAACCAACGCCGTTGCCGTGCGTTCAGGTCGCTTTGTGTAAAAATGTGTTGTAGTCCACAATGATTAGTCTTTAATTCAAATTTTCATCCAACAAGGTAGTGTCTCCAAACCTTCAAGACATATACGATGGCTAGTAACTCCAAATCGTGTGTCGCGTAGTTCTCCTCATGCCTTCTCAGTTTTCTTGAAATGTAAGAAATCACTCGTCCGCCTTGCATCAAGACTCCGCCTAAACCTTCCTTGGATGCGTCAGTGCATACCAAGAAGTATGCATCCATGTCAAGGACCTTTAGTATCAGTGCGGTGGTCAACAACTCCTTAAGCCTTCGAAATGCTTCCGCGCATTTCTCGGTCCAAACAAACTTTTTGTTTTTCTTCTGCAATTCGGTGATCGGGTTTGCTATCTTCGAAAATCCCTCGACAAACCGTCGATAATATCCTGCTAAACCCATAAAACTACGCACTTCTGTGACATTATACAGCACAGGCCATTCCATGATAGCCTCAACCTTGGCTGGATCCACGGCGATACCTTCGCCAGAGATGACATGCCCTAAGTAGTGAATCCTCGATTGATAAAAAGAGAATTTGGACAACTTCCCATATAATTTGTGTTCTTGTAAACATTGTAGTACCAAGCGCAAGTGCTCGTCATGCTCCTCCGTCGTCCGAGAGTAGATCTAAATATCGTCGATTAATACTTGGACGAACTTGTCCAAGTACTTGCGGAACACCCCGTTCATCAAACTCATGAATACCCCTGGGGCATTTGTCAATCCAAACGGTAAAACAGTAAACTCGTAATGTCCAAATCTTGTCTTAAAAGTGGTCTTAGGGATGTCATCCTCCTTGATCCGTAACTGGTGATACCCTGATTGCAAATCAATCTTGGAGAACACCGTCGTACCCTTCATTTGATCAAACAGATCGTCAATTCTTGGTAGGGGATACTGATTCTTGATCATAGCCTTGTTCAGTTGACGGTAGTCAATGCAAAGCCTCCATGATCCATCCTTCTTTCGAATGAAAATAACGGGTGCACCCCACGGTGACACACTAGGATGTATCAGTCCCAGGTCCAGCAACTCCTTCAGTTGCATTTTTAACTCTTGCAACTCTGGGGTCGACATCCGATAAGGAGTTCTTGCTATTGGTTCGGTCCCCGGTTTCAGGTTTATAGTAAACTCCAATTCTCTCTCTGGCGGCATCCCAGGAAAATCCTCTGGAAATACGTCCGCAAACTCCTTCACCATCGGAAGGTGTTCTAGACCTTCTGCTACTCCCTTTTCATTTAGCGCAAGGATCGCATAAAGCTTTCACCCCTTGCGCATACTCTTCCGTAACTGTAAGGAAGAGATGAACCTCAGGGATACTCCCTGATTCCGTCCTACTATCACACGTCTCTATCCTTCATCATCGACTAAGCTCAACCATTTCGTCTTACAGTTGAGTATCGCCTCATGCGATTCCAACCAATCCATGCCGATCACGACGTCATAAGATCCTAAGATCGCGATGTACAAGTTGACCCTCGCGACAAACTCTCCCAGGTTAAGGGTACAACCCGTAACCTTTCCTCCAACCTTCTGTTTTGCTCCCGAAGCCATCTCCATGAAGCTAAACTCATCCTGTTCGACTGCCTTGACCTTAATCATTTTTAGCGCTGCACCAGAAATAAAACTCTCAGTAGCACCTGGGTCTATCAAAATACTAAGGGTCTGGTCAGCGACAGTACCTGTCGTCTCAAGCACTGTCGACTGGTGCTCTGCCTGGCAGTTATTCACCGTTGCGTGAATCCGATGGGCCTTGCCCATATCTCCCACTGTAGCGGGTCCGACTGATCCGGACGCTCTGGTCCTCTCCACAGGACAATCGCGCTGGTAGTGTGGCTCCCCACACGTCCAACACCCCTTCTTCGGCCTAGTAGTCCTGTTACCCGAAGTAGAAGATGACTGCCCACCGGCCTGAAACCCTGATATGTTCTGCTGAACAGGCATAAACTTCTACTGCTGCGGGCGACGCTGCTGCTGCTGCTGTGGTCCTCGGTAAGGTGTCCGCTGCTGAGGCAGCGGTCGTTGTGGTGTAGCAAAAGTGGATCCCCTCTGGAAGCCACGATACCTCGGCGTATGTCTCGCTAGTGTCTGCTGCTGCGGCGTACCAGATGAACCCTGCCCTGTAGGTCTCGCTAGGGTCCTAGTCTGACCCCCACTGATAAGCTCCTCCTCTGCTATGAAGGTCTTTTGGACAGCGTTGTGCAAGGTTTGAGGCATCAAGATCCTAACCTTCGCACGCAGGCTGCCGTTAAGGCCAAACACAAACCTGTTGACCTTGAGCTTCTCAGTGTTCAAGTGCGGAGCATACCGGAGCAGCTCCATAAAACGTGCCTCGTACTCGGGCACTGTACGACCTCCTTGTCGTAAGGCGTTGAATTCATTGAGCTGACGCTCAATGAATTCCTCAGAAAGATACCTCTCTCGGAACCGTTCCCCGAACAGTTCCCATGACACGTCTTCAACGACCATGTTTAGCTGCGGCAGGAGCATCTTCCACCATAGAAGAACGCTCCCCTTCAGTTGAAAGACCGCCATGCGGACCTTCATCTTGGAGGTATAATCGCGAAGTGCGAAGCACATCTCCATATTCTCCAACCATGCCTAGGCGGCTGCGCCATCCGGGGCACCAAAGAACTCGGGAAATTTCACCTTCTCGAGTTCACGGTGAATGCTACCTATAATGGCCGGTGCGCACGGTGGAACCTCAGCAGGTGCCGGTTCCCTGGCCTCGTCTCTGTCCAATCGGTTGATCAGCGCCTCGGACATGCACTGAAAAGATCTCATCATCCCCACGACATCGGCAACTACGATCTGCTCCTGTCCGAGAACCTGCTCGCCTCCCTGGGGGTTAGACCCCTCAGGCGTGGATGTTGTTGGAGGCGTCACGCCTCCTCCCCTAGCACCCAGTCTTCTGCCTCCGCGACGTCCTCTAACCATGATTACCTGCACACACACAATCAGCTCAATCAGCAACAAAATAATCAAATACAATCATGTCAACGGAAGCTGTAGCGAATCCCAAGTCACGGGTCGAACCAACTCTGATACCATACGTAACAAACCTCCTTCGTTACGACAAAACTCTGAAAACAGGTGCAATTTTTTTTTTTTGTTTATGGTGTGTGCGCGCGTGTAGAAGTAACAAACACACTTGACTCTACATCGCCACTCGACGACCAACAAGACGCAACCACGACAAGGCAAAACTGAAGGCACACAACGAGTAACTGCAACAATATACGATCACAGGCATAAGGCGCACATCACAACATTAAGACATACTGGGGGTGCACATTAAGAACACAGAGGGAAGATTCCATGGTGTTAGGGTTACTATTTCTGCACAGGAAAGTAGGGTGTTTAGTCTTATGTCTTCTCGAAAGAAGATTAGACAGGCTCCTGGCCGACTGCTCAGGCAGAAACTAGTAACTCGACCTAGAACAAGACGCCAACAAGACGAACACAACAAGACGACCCCGACATATCACAGTGACAACAAGCAATGAATGACCCTAGACATAAGGCGTACAACTAGCAACGGTAGGCAGAAAACAACACCAGGTGTTAAGCACAGCACGGTCACAGATGGAAGAATGCAACAGTAGAGTTTACTATTTCGGCACAGAAAAGCAGGGCTTTTATTCTTATGTCTTCTCGAAAGAAGATTAGACAGGCTCCTGGCCGACTGCTCAGGCAGAAACTAATAAATCTTTTAGGGAGTTGCAGTATTGGAAACTGTGCCTTTAAACAGCCCGAGACTACTGATACAGCTCAGAGTGTGTCGCAAGAGTGGAAACTGTGCCTTTAAACAGCCCGAGACTCTTGATATGACACTGGATTCCTCCCACCGGAATTACACACAGACATGTATACTAAGCTACAAGAGGTGTCTATATCCCACCCGACATAAACAATCCCACCGACTAAGCTAAACAACAACATCAACGATCATCAAAACTTCATTCCATCAAGTCTAACATCAATTTACCATGGAGCTACTTAAGCCTACCTCATCAGATAAATAATATGAAATGACTAAAATAGAGACATCATCAACGATCATCAAAACGCGAAAGCATCTAAAAACCAACATATGCAACACCAATTTCATGGCGCAAGAGAACTAACATACTAAATCTATCTAGCAATGACAAAAGTCAAGGCAAATTTCTACTTAATTCCAGGTGCACGATTTAATCAATCATCATAATCAAGAATCCAATCATCATTTTAAATCTGGGAGTCTCCATTGTAATCAATGCATACATCATGATAAAAAAAACACTAACTACATTTGTTATAAATTTTACGTCATTGAAGTTTATACATCATTATATACCTTACATCACACATGATTATAAACTTTATACACTCATGGTAGACATTATATCATTAAAGCTTATACAGCATTACAACCTTACATTCCTTAAAGTAAAAATATTGATAAATTTAATACCACAATTTGTTTATTCATCATCATAACTTCACAATCTTTAAGTCTATACATCATTACAAACTTTTACAACCCTTATAAACTTTATAGATCATTAAAATTTTACATCATTAAATACCCACACTGTATAGTAAAGTCTATCATTGAAGTAGGGCAACAAGGAAGCTGTTGGTATTAAATTTATGAGATCGCTTCCTATAGAATTAAAATCATGGGCAGTCCCATTGGAATCGTGGCAGTCTACTGGATTCATGGCAGCAAAAACGTTCGTATTAAAAGTTGAATTAGCTGCTACAGTAAATTAAACTCGGGTGCGTTCCACTGCATATGGGAGGCTAAACATTTGCATTGAAATTGAATTAACTTCTACAGTATTAAAATTCATGGTCATTCCACTGGAATTGGGCAGGTCTAAACATTACATTTATTTACAGATTAATACATTGCTAAAACGGGAGGTGTATGTGCCTTGAAAATTACATGATAAATCGAACCATCTACCACTCGACCCGTCGTTTAAGATTTCGACTGTCCAATTTAACCGTTTGTAAGGAAAAGACGCTCGATCAAAACCACAGTCCAAAATAGAAAAATGAAACTGATACATTGTCGAGTCTGCATGAAACACACGCTCAAAACGCAGCCCAAATAATAATAAAAACGCGCAGCTGAAACTTTGCCCAGTTTGCACGAAACACACTCTCAAAACGTAGCCCAAATAATAATAAAAACGTGCAACTGATACATTGCCCAGTCTGCACGAAACACATGCTCAAACGCAGCCCAATAATAAATAAAATGCCCAATAGAACAGTTGCCCACTGTGCATACTAAAACGCCCAATCTAACAGTTGCAAAAATTCCCAATATAACAGTGCCAAAAACGCCCAAGAACAGTTGCAAAAATGCCCAATATAACAGTGCCAAAAACGCCCAAGAATAGTTGCAAAAATGCACAATATCATAGTGGAAAAAACGCCCAAGAACAGTTGCAAAAATGCCCAATATCACAGTGGCAAAAATGCCTAAGAACAGTTGCCAAAATGCCCAATATCACAGTGGCAAAAACGCCCAAGAACAGTTGCAAAAATGCCCAATATCACAGTGGCAAAAACGCCCAAGAACAGTTGCAAAAATGCCCAATATCACAGTGGCAAAAACGCCCAGGAGCAGTTGCAAAACGCCCACTATATATAATAAAAACGACCAATGTAAGCATTGCTCACTGTGTGTAAATAAAACGCCCAAATACAAGAATTTCTCACGGTATATAATGAAAACGCCCAACATAAGAATGCTCACTGTATATAATAAAATCGCCCCAAATAAGAATTGCTCATTCTGAAGGAGAACGCAGACCACGCACATCGAGGTAAATGCCCTCACATACAATGGAAGCCATTAAAACGCATACCCTTTGAGCCACATACCAGAAAGCAGAATGCCCAACGAAATCCATGCATGCAGATAAATTCAATCAAGACGCAGAGAAAATCACAAAAAGGACGCTGGAATTTCACTCCAAAAACAACCCACGGTCAAAACTTCCATAACAACAATTATTAAAAATTTACCCATTCCCGCACCATCATTTAAATTGCACAGTCCAGAATTACAGCAGAATGATTGTATGCAGTCTAGGATTATAGAAGAAATGATTTTATAAAGTCATGTGTGATGAATGAAAAGGATATACATCAACAATATTACAACGAAGATTTACATCCAAGCATTCTACTACCAATTAACGTGCGTACCTTTTTCCCTTTCGATCGCCTTGATTGATGTCCGTGCCTCGATTGATGTCCCACGCTCCTTGCCGCTCCTGCCTGCCGACCGTGGAAATCTCACCGGTACCTCCCAGCCAATCGCTAAGGGTACTCTGCTTCCCCTTTAGTCCCCCGAGCCGCAAAGGGGCCACACAAGATCCAGAGATAAGACTAGCTTCTCAGCTTGCCTCCAAGGTTGAGCTACCACTCCAAACACAGCTTAGAAATTCCCAACTCCTCACAAGGAAACAGTCAAGCCACAATCCGGCAGCATAACGTTACATTCCCCGTTTTTCCCTTCTTCCTCCAATTTCCCCTTCTTTTATAGAAATTTCAGACCCACCTACTTTCCTAAATCATTATTAATTTAATTTTTAATGACAATCCTCTAAAAATTATCTGCCGTCCAAGTGTCACTCATCCCCCATGTTTCTCCAAAATTATTATTTTTAATTTAAATAAAAGACTCATTTCCTTCCCCCTCCTAAAGTCGCTCCTAAAGTTACTCCTAGGGTTCCTAGATCCCCTCTCAGCTTTTAATAACTTTCCTAAAATGAAGTTGTTGATTTTTAGTAACTCCTTAATTGCTGATTCCTTTTTGCTTTTTACCCTATGTCCTCTACTTTCCTTTATTAAGTTTCCTTTATTTCAAGTTTCCTTATTTCTATTATTTGTTCATTTCCTCTTTTTTTTATTTTATTTATTTATTGATTTATTTTTTTAAAACCCAAAATGATAAAGCACTTATTAATCTTTTCATTGTATTTCTAAAATCCTAACTTTTATAATTCCACACTTTAATAATTTTAATTCTTCTTTATAATTTGAAAGCCATGGGTTTCACTTAATTTATCTCCCTCATTACTTTACCCCCCCCCTTTAATTTAAGAAGACTTTAACTAACACCTAGGAGGGTTTTAGTTTACGCCCTTGCGTTTATTTTTTTTGTAGGGTCTATTCTTAAGGCTAAACCAATTTTATCTTAGAGATGTTTTAAATTTATGTTTAGATTGAACTGGGCAACATTTTATTAGGGGAGTCGTTTTTAAGAATCTCTTAAGGCGTTACGGTCTTAGGGTCATCTAGGTTGGTCTCAAAATCCTCATCAATGCGACGTGCCCTTCAGGACACACTACGTGCTCCAAGGGTGCCACTCACCTCGTTTGCTTCTGTTGCGCGACGTGCCCTTCAGGATGCACCACCTGCTCCAAGGGTGTCACTCGCCAACTTGTGTTGCTTTTTCCCGACGTGCCCTTCAGGATGCACGACGTGCTCCAAGGGTGCCACTCACCGACTTGACTATTTGGTAGACATCTATAACCCCTGGAGTCAACACTCTGCCAGGTGAACTTGTGGGAGACTAAGGGCTCTAAGGAATAAGGCCCCTTCCTTATTGTGCACCCCTTAGAATCATCGTGAGCGACTGTTGCAGTCTGCCCTCACGGCATCGTGGATCCTCTCGAACTAGGTAATCGTTAACCTACAGTTCGAGCCACGACGGGAGTGCTAGTAGGCTGTGGAAGGGCTGTTGTCCACACCTCTCCCTCAACCTCTCTGGAAATCATGTGTGGCCCCTTTACTCCATATGTGAGTCTGGTCGGCAAGCTATCGTCAGCCTGCATCATCAACCATCGTGTCAAAACGTCAACAACATATCATAAAATCAATATCATATCATCAAAACAAAGCAATATCACCGTAAATGAATCAACCCAAATAGCACACTCCCTGACTCAATCCGGAGTCCAAGGGGGTTCCACTGATGCCTCTGCATCCTCAAGGTTCGAAACCATGCACACTCAAGGAAACTGAGTCAATAGCACCTGTCTACATCAAGTAGTAAAACATCATGTCGTCTATCCGAATGCATCATAATCAAGCATAAATGTATTAATATCAGAAAAGTTCAGATCACTTGTGAGCAAGTGTCCTTAAAGAATAAGTTTTGTAAGTGCACCAGAGCGGGATGTTACATACACCCCCTCTTGGTCTAAACTTTGTCCCGAAGTTTCTCAGTATAAGTGCCTAAATAAATGTACCACTATATCATAAGTACCACAGTATCATAAGTCTATCTATCAAACAAAAATGGAAACTGTTGGTGCATATCATATGCGTCCTCCCAGGTCGCCGTGTGCGGACTATAATTGTCCCACTGGACCTTGACCTGATCTACCGTTTGACATCGTAACTGTCGAACACGATGATCTAAAATGTGAACTGGCTCAGCCGTGAGCGCTCCCTCATCCGATACCTGCAAGGAACTCATGTCAATCACGTGCGTAGGATCACTAATATAATGTCTCAAAATAGATACATGAAAAACATCGTGCATACACCTCAAAGAATCAAGCAAGGCTAGTTGATAGGCCACGGGCCTCTTTCTTTCCACAATCTCGAAAGGTCCCATGAACCTAGGAGAGAGTTTAGCTCCCTTTCCAAACTTGATCGAACTCTTATGCGGTTTAACCCGCAAGAAGACTCGATCGCTGACCTCGTAACTACGGTCGACTCGGTGCGCATCGACATAACTCTTCTGTCAATCCTTCACTTCTTTTATCCTTTGTCTTATGGTTTGCATCTGCTCTTCCTTTTCTTGAATCGCTTCTGGTCCCACCAGGACCCTATCCTCAAGCCGATCCCAACTCAAGGGCGTCCGACACGGTCGCCCATAAAGAAACTCAAAAGGCACCATCTTAATGGTGCTCTGGTAACTGTTGTTATAAGCGAATTCTACTAGAGGCAAGAATTCCTCCCAACGTTTTTGTTGGTCCATCACGTACATGTGCAACATGTCTTCCAAGATTTGGTTCATTCGTTTGGTCTGTCGGTCAGTCTCTGGGTGGTACACCGTACTAAAGTTAAGTTGAGTTTCCAAGGCCTCTTGGAAACTCGTCCAAAATCGTCCAGTAAACATTGATCCTCGATCGGATATAATCCTTTTAGGCATGCCATGCAGCCTCATAATCTCACTGATGAAAACTCTCGCTATGTCTGGTGCCTGATACATCGTACGCATAGGAATAAAATGAGCACTCTTCGTCAGAGTGTCTACTACTACAAAAATCAAGTCGTGTCTCCTTGCCGTCAGTGGCAATCCGACCACAAAATCCATTGAAATGACTTCCCATTTCAATTCCAGAATGGCATGGGGTTGAAGTAATCCTGCCGGGTGTCTATGTTCAGCCTTTACTTGCTGACACTCTAGACATCTAGCCACAAATTTGACTATGTCGGCCTTCATACCCTTCCAGAAGAATAAGGGTTTAAGGTCTGCCCTCATCTTCGTGACTCCCGGGTAAGCCATGTAAACTTCTCTATGAGCCTCTCTCAGGATCAACATCCTCAACTCGTCGTTTGGCAGTACGTAAATCCAACCTCTAAACCTCAATAAACCATCACTATCAAAAGAAAATCCCTCATATCGTGGTACCATCATTGTGTTTTGTCCGATATAATCCTCGACTTCTTTATACCAGTCATCGTCACGCTGTAAAGTGAGAATCTTCTCACGTGGATTCGTCTGAAGAGGCAACACTGAAAAGATGTGTGGTCTCCGACTCAAAGCATCAGCCACTCGGTTCACCGTTCCCTTTATGTAAGTAATCTCAAAGTCGTACTCGCTAAGCAATTCCGACCAACGTCGTTGTCACGCGTTCAGGTCGCTTTGCGTAAAAATGTGTTGTAGTCCACAATGATCAGTCTTTAATTCAAATTTTCATCCAACAAGGTAGTGTCTCCAAACCTTCAAGGCATATACGATGGCTAGTAACTCCAAATCGTGCGTCGCGTAGTTCTCCTCATGCCTTCTCAGTTTTCTCGAAATGTAAGCAATCACTTGTCCATCTTGCATCAAGATTCCGCCTAAACCTTGCTTGGATGCGTCAGTTCATACCAAGAAGTCTGCATCAATGTCAGGGACCTTTAGTATCGGTGCGGTGGTCAACAACTCCTTAAGCCTTCGAAATGCTTCCGCGCATTTCTCGGTCCAAACAAACTTCTTGTTTTTCTTCTGCAATTCGGTGATCGGGTTTGCTATCTTTGAAAATCCCTCGACAAACCGTCGATAGTATTCTGCTAAACCCATAAAACTACGCACTTCGTTGACATTAGTCGGCGCAGGCCATTCCATGATAGCCTCAACCTTGGCCGGATCCACGGCGATACCTTCGCTGGAGATGACATGCCCTAAGTAGTGAATCCTCGATTGATAAAAAGAGCATTTGGACAACTTTCCATATAATTTGTGTTCTCGTAAACATTGTAGTACCAAGCGCAAGTGCTCGTCATGCTCCTCCGTCGTCCGAGAGTAGATCAAAATATCGTCGATGAATACTTGGACGAACTTGTCCAAGTACTCGCGGAACACCCCGTTCAT
>ML782862.1:478717-503845 GCA_009831015.1 Picea engelmannii | reverse complement strand
CCTTTATGTATTTCTCTGATATGTCTTCTCTGTAATTCCATAGGTCTGATCAAAATTGGATGTGCCAAGTGGAATTTACGGTAACTTCCCCACAACTTGCCGATTTTTGGCCTTTCCAGGAGATCTCACTTGTATAGTATGCCTTGCACAAAATAATTGATATAAAATTCTGAAACTCGCACCCAAAATACTACAGAATGTCCATGATCCAATGAAACCAGTCCCATGCAATTTGGATACTCTAGGAATAAGTTATGATTGTTTTACCCGGAACACCTTCTTGAGACTAGTCAATAGGACTAGTCAAATACCCTATCTTACACAGGGTGTATCTACAAATTGAAGATGACCCAGAAGCTGAACTTTTTACCACAGCTACAATTCTAATTTCTATAAATTTCCTCTAGAGATTAGAGTCTGAAACATCACAGAAAAGGTTTTATAGCGAAAATTCCACAGTGACTCATTTCAGGATGATTCCAGAACTCGATCTTGTATGAGCTTTATCTCCAAAAGTATAAGGCCTCAGGAGATGAATTTTTAACCCAACGTACCTTGATCTGTCTTATAAATACCCTCCAAGCCGCTCCTTCTGAAACATTGTAGAAAAATTTTTATAGTGAAAATTCCACGGTGTCTCAGATGTAGCAGCGAAACCCCAAGACCTTGAGCTCTGATACCATATGTTAAGAACCAAACATCAATATAGCATAGAAAAACCTCAGAAAAAGTACTCAATGCCTTGAAAAAGAGATAATTTCAGATAATAATCCTCTTCGAGGGGGCAACCTCCTTTTACCCCACTTAAATGTTCAAGTCCAAGATCATTCAAAATGAAAATGTCTACTTGGTATATATAGGAGACTAGGAGGTATAATTAGAAATAATGGCCTAAAGCCGACATAATTAAAATAACATTACTAATCTAAATTACAACTAATGGCCTAAAGCTGACATAAATAAATAGCATTACTAATCTAATATGCCCCAATTAAGGGGTAATGAGCCAATATTAGGGCTTAACAGTTAATTTTGAGTTGTGGAATCTCAAGATGGAGTACCTTCTCATAGATTGAGATCTACAGGTTGCAGTATTTGGAACCAAACCCACTAGTATGATAGATGAAGAGTGAGTGATGTTCTAGATAAAGGCGAGAAGCCTTATCAAGATATATTTTGCTAATTCAATATTATTGAATGTTTACGAAGAAAAAACTATAGTATCTCTTTGGAATAAGTTGGTGTATTTGTATCGATATAAATCCTTAGTTAATAAACATTGTCTACAGAAAAAGTTGTTTGTCTTGAGAATGGGATATGGTGATTTTTTAGCTGAGAACCTTAATGCATTTAATACTATTATGACCCAATGGATCTCAATTGGAGTGAAGATGGGTGAGGAGGATTTATGTCTGACTCTTTTGTTTTATTTTCCAAATACATGTGACATCCTAGTAATGGACATTGGAAGAACTGTAAATACATTGGTGCTTGATGAGGTTGTGGTTTCTTTACTCTCAAAGGTGAGTTTAAAATGTTTTGAATATACCAATGAGGCCTTGGTTTTCATGGAAGATCGATGGAGAAAGGAAAGAAGAGAGAAAAGAGAAAATCCAAATGTCGTGGGAGACATAAGTCTCTTAAAAAATATATGGAAAATCCAAGGAAAAATGTTGGGACTGCAGCAAGGTCAAGCATTTCAAAATGTAATGCAAGGAAGAGAAGAAGAAGAAGAAGAAGAAGAAGAAGAAGAAGAAGAAAATTATACTAATGATGAGTCTGGAAAATATTCTCAAGAGGATGGTGGAGATTCATTTGATGTAGTTTTGGAAACTTGTGTAGGCTAGAGGGCATGGTTGATAGACTCTGGAGCTTCTTTCCATATGTCTTCCCATCGGCATTGGTTTTCAGTGTATGAGAAATATGATGGTGGGATGGTGTACCTTGGTGATGACTCTCCTCTCAGCATAGTTGGACACATTAGAGTCTTGATCAAATTCCTTGATGGTAGAGTAAATCTGATTAGTGGAGTTTTTCACATTCCAAGTCTAGCACGAAACCTATTGTTAATGAGCACACTTAATGATGTTGGTATGTAGGCTGTTTTCTTTGACAAAGGGTGTAAGATGGTTTGAGGAGCTATGGCACTCGTTGAGGGTGTTTGTGTGGGCACTTTGTTCCAGCTTGATGTGTGCAATATTGAGTGTAATATTTATTTGATTTTGTAGTGGAGAGATCTATAGGATCTATACATTCACAATCAAAACCTCCTAAACAAGCTCTTTCTTTAGATAGAAAATTGTTACCTACAGAGAAGACAATTCTATGGCACCAAATATTGGTCCATATAGGTGAGAAGGGTCTATGAGCCTTGAGCAATTTCTGAGCCTGCCACATGTCTTTTTTATTTTCCCTTTATTATCCAAACCAACTCCCTTCTTTGTCTCCCTTGTACTATATGTGGCATATTTGAATTGCTCCCAAGGTTGTTGATTTGGAGGTTCCCTACATCGTGGATATTTGATGGCATACATAGACATCTATATCGCTTTGTCTATATTCTATGCAAAAGAGTCATGAGTCACTTAGGGAATCAGAGCATTGTAATGCTATGAGGTTTAATTTCCAAAACCCTTACAAACTTGAAATATTTATAGAACTCAATGAAACATATGCACTCTTCCTTTACAAAATTGATTTTCCTCTTATGTTGTAATAGAGACTCCATGATAAAAATAGACCCTGCATTATGATTATCTTCCTAAACATGGATTCTACTAATAGATGAGAAGATATTGTCCAGGTTGGCTATGGCTCTCCATGCTACCTATAAACTAGAGATATTACAACCAATTTGGGTGAATAAAAGAAAATTCCCCTTCAATAGACCCCTCCAAGAACTCCTCAAATGACCAATGAAGAATATCCCCAAACTGCCTATGTCATTCTAACCAATGCCTTGAGAGTTGTAAGATTGTGTTGAGAGTTATGAACGAACTTAGGAGTTGTAAAGATACCTTGAGAGATGTGAAAATTACAAATGTCATAATGAATCCCATGCAATGTCCACTTAGCCACAATGTCCATTCACCATTAATCTGACCAATATGTAATTGTGGCCTTTGAATAAGGGCTTGTCCCATTTGTCCTTTTTGGATGGAGTGAGTCAAGGTAATTAAAAAATTTGTCATTTTTTGGATGGAGTGAGTCAAGGTAATGGACAACAACAATAATGGACAACAACAACAACATCACTTATCCCATTGTCAATAACTCACACCCATGCCTTATCCTTTACAATTTTGTAGCCATCGATGGCTTATGAATCAATAACAACTCTCGTATTTGTTACTTAACAATGTACTTTACTCTCAATTGCTCGCTCATTAGGAGTTACAAGTCAGATAAAGGTTACATTGGTTTAGAATTGTGCTTTATAGGGATTAGGGGTTAACGTTTATAGGGGTTAGGTATGGCGAGAATTAAGGGTTAGGTGTTAGGGATGATAAGGGTTATAGTGTTATGGAGTAAAGTGGTTATATGGTTTGAGTATTATAAGGATTAATGTTTGTGAGATATAGGACGTATTAGGTGCTTAGGGTTTATAAGTTAGGGTTAGAAATATAAATACTAATGTTTATCTTCCTAAGAACTATAAATACTAATCTCCCAATCACCCTCACTTCAATGCCGAAGTTAGCTACATCATTATGAATCACTACACCAAGCCTTATTGATCCATGTTGATCATAAGTAATTCCAAAGTCATCATGCCATCGTCTCGTTCTAGATCACTAATAACCCTATCACTGCCTAGCATTACAAGTTCATAATTTGTTGTAAAAAATCATTGCCACCCTCGTCATCCACAACTACCCATCATATTAAGCAGTTAATCCAGTGTCATCTCTTCTTTCATACATTTTTGTTGTAGGTTGCGTTGTTGAGTCCCTTGAACCAACTATTTGTACAATATTCTTTAACGCATTTCTATTAGGTCCTTCATGGTGACGTTAACTTATTTGTCATTATTTGAAGCCATCATCTATCTTAGAAAAGAATTCCCATGTTGGTGTCTGTGTATCTTTTGATCCCAATAGCTTGAAGCAAGCTGCCAAACATTTTTTGAGGACAGAAAATAAAATCTCGAAAAGACCTAAATAACCTTCTATAGTGTCTCCCGTAGTGGATTATCTTTCTGTATTATTTTCTATTCGATTTCAGAAAAACATTATTTCCATCCATGCAAATTTTCAAAATTAATGTTTACAAACATGTATATTACCTTGCCCATCAAGTTGGTGAAGAAAGACAATATACTTTGGAAAACCATTGAACATATGCTTCTATCAACTGACTTGTCTGAAGTCATTGAGATAGTGGCACATGGGATATTTGACAGGCATTTGTTGTCTCAAAACATGTGACATCGCCATATTCCCCTTGCAATGATATAGAGGAACTCCAAATACAATACATTCTGTGGTGGTTTATGATGGACATGGTTGTTAATTTCCGTACAAATATAACATCGCTAAATCCTTATTTTTTCATAATTAGATCACCAGACAAGATGTAAGCAACCAACAATGTTTTTCTTTGCCAACTTATTAGCAATATGTACAATATATCCATGAATTCAATGAAACCCATATTTATAGAACTCAATGAAACATATGCACTCTTCCTTTAAAGCGTTGATTCTCCTCTTATGTTGTAATAGAGACTCCATGATAAAAATAGACCCTGCATTATGATTATCTTCCTGAACATGGATTCTACTAATAGATGAGAAGATAGAGGCCTGGTTATCGGCAATTAGGTCCTCCTGTTTACGAAGAAATTGATAGATTTATATTATTTTACAATAGGGGTATAAAATCCAAACCGAGTATCATAACATAATTTCGTAATTTCCCACAAGTCTAGTGAAGGTGACATCCAACTTCTAATTTTCAAGAAGAATGAACATTTAGAGAAAACATGGATAAGCATTAATGCATAATGTTATGAATTATATCAAAGGTTATCCTTTTGACAAGTGAATAATGTTATGAATGTTATCAACGAAGATCCTTTATATCCATGGTTGTTATGAATGTTATCAACGAAGCTCTGATGATGAACCATGATTTGACTTATTTATATCATATTGCAATATTTATTTTCTCATGTGTCACTAAATGTTGACACCTACTTGAAACTTGTCCTCCTTCCTATGCTAGTCATGTTTGGCCTTGTATTTTGCTATACTCTTCAATAACACACCTTTCATGATCGTACATATGGATGAATTTGTTGGAATTGGTGGCCTAGAAGGAAAATATATGGTACTGTATTTGTTACTCCCTTCTTGTGTTTGATCGCTAGATGAAGTTTTGTAGGAAACCCCTTCCAACAATAGTGCCTTGTTTTGTTGGAGCATGCTTTGTGCCTACAAATATTGTAGAAATTGACAATTGATATGAATTATTATTTAATTTCCCATGATATCATGCTTCCATTTCTTAACCACTTGCGCCAATTAGAAAATGGTGAACATTTTCTAAGTTCAGAGTGGCATAATCAAACTTTCCAGGAAAAAAATCCTTCCACAATAGCTCTAATATGTCTCCATGCATGAATGGATGTCCATGAGAGGATTTGCAACTATTTAGTATATTGTTCCTAGACATCTCCTGAGTATTTATATCCTTGTATGAATAATTTTTAGGTCTACCATAAAATCCCTAGTTGTGACCTCCATCTGTATTGTCAATATCTGAGATGGAGGTCCTAAGGTGTTAAGTATGTAATGGTGGGGTTAATTGTTAAGATGATGGGGAGGTATGGTTTAAGGGAATGTGTTTCAACTTATTTTTTATACTAAATGCAAAACAAATTCATCATAACATCTTCATGAATGATTCCCATGCAGCCAAATGCATGTGGAATATGTGTCACTTATCATGCAACGTGGATTAGGTAGATACCCTATATTACCACCACTTACCTTGCCACCCTTAAGTCCTTATTTAATTCCATAGGTTTTTCATGCAATATGGTTTGTTTTTTTTGTTGTCGGGATTTGGTGATCTATGCTTGTCATGGTGTATCCTAGAATTTGGTGGGCGGTGTGTTCTTGTCATGGGTTTTTTAGATGTATTATCAACTATGATATATGGTTGTGGTTATCTTTGTTGTTTTGGTGCACTATGGAGTTTCCGATATCTGGTCTCTAATATGGTGATCGATCATGGTTTTTTTAGAGATCGTGGTGTACTGTAGAATTTAGTGGGCCATGAATTGTGCTCATTGTGGCATAGCCTAAATATTTTTGGGTGCTCTATGTTTCCCATGGGTTTCATGGTTATGGTCTCAATTATGGTTTTTTGTTGTGGTTGTCTTGGTGATCATGGTGCACTCTGGAATTTGGTTGTTGTTCCATGTTTTTTATTCCTCTCTTGGGTTTGGTCTCGATTATGGTGTTTTGTAGTGGTTGTCGATGTGTGGTAAAACATTTCATTGAGGGTTGTTTTTCCATAGGATTGTGGGTAGTTTCATTACTACCTCTTGCATACACTGGTAGATTGGTTGAAATTGTTAGTATTTGGCACATAGAAAGAGATGTGTTTTCTTTGTGACGGTGTTCTTCAAATTGGATTTGTCCATATGTGTTTTCTTTTCGAGTTGGTCTTTAGCACATAGAAAAGTATGTGTTTTCCTTGTTAACATGTTTTTTGGTTCGGATCTATCCTTGTGTGTTTTCTTTTTGCATGTGATATGGGTTTCATGTTGTTATGTCCCATGTTCAACCCTAGGTTTCTTTGATTCCTACAAAACTATTATGTTTCCCTATAGTATTGGGGTTTAGGATGGCCTTGTGGGGGTTGACAATGCAACGCATGGGGGTTTGCAAAAATTAGAGGCATTTTGTGTCGTGTGGTTCCTCTTCCTTGAGTAGAGGGTGCCTAGTTGGGTTATCCTAGTCTAGTATTTATATTTTTCTATACCATTTATAGAAGTTATGGCATTTCTCAAGTTCAAGTGAGAATTTTTTGTTTAGGTTCATTTTGCACAAATCCAATAAACAACAACCTTAATACTATTTTTTTCTTAGATCCATATGATAAATTTATCATGTCCTTAGTGTTTTCACATTTTTAATATGTCCTTAATATGTCCAAAACCAAGAGGGATATCACATTAAATTAGGTGGTTGAACACTAATATTGGTAATTGCACCCTAGTCTAATTGTTCATCCAAAACTAAAGATATAAAATTTTTATTTAGAACTGTGAATATGATGATGGACTACTAACTAACAACACGTGCACATGCAACTGAAGGTACAACCAAACAAGTACCTGTCAGATATTTCTTCGTCGAGTGAAGAAATATTAGGACAAATAGAGGCCGGAAATGCAACTGCATCTAGTAGATATGATAAGCAAATAAGGACCAGAGGTGAAAAAGTCGGAATAAAATTTTGTAGACGCATGAAATTTTTTCTTGCCGAAGGAGGATCATGCTCTTATGATGATGAGAGAATAAGAGACATAGATGTTCCACTCAGGTATAAGCATCTGGTGAAGCAATGAGTACCTAAGGAACTACCTCCTATAGATGTTGACTTCGTTGTCAACAATAGGACATATCACATTGCACCATCCTCCCTGCATGGCTTGGGGCTATTTTCCATGGATCGAATAATTGTAAAATACAATACAGTAACTGAATTGATGGACTATGTCGGACCGTGTTACAATTATAACGATTGGATGCAGCTGGTATGGTACATGCTAAGTATGTGGAGATATGCACTCGCCGCAAATTATATAAAACTAATAAACAAGGATAAAATAAGAGAGCGACTATCTATATTGATGGAAGGCATAAAGCTTCCAAAAATATCGTGGGGTTTATAAACAACACACGACCCAGGACAACAAACAAACAACTGAATTTCGTATATGAGGGACGTGAAAAGAATCGAGTAGTCCTGTGCACAATAAAAAAGATAGCTCCCTGGGAAGAGTTATTAGTGGATTACCATTTGAATCGAATAGAAACATTGACTAATAGTGTGCAGGTTCTTATGCAACACCTCTTTAAGAAACCTCTACTTATTGCATTATATTTTTTTATTATCTTTAACATTGTTGTAAATATTATCTTTACATTGTTTTTTTGTTATCATTAACAACTTTTTAAATATTTGGGGGTTCTAATTATATTATAATGTGGCAGGATGATCGTGGAAAATGGCCAGCCGCAGAACATGTAAATGATTATCAATTTCCACTTTCATTTTACGTTGTTTCTATTATTTTCTTATATAATTTTATTGAAATAACATTGTTTTTGCTGAAATTATATGTAGTCAGCAGGCCATGTAGATCACGATTCCGCCAATGAGGAGGGGTTTTATTCTTGCGTTGATCCGATGCTCTTATTAAAAAAAAAGACCATTAAAGCTAACAAGGAACTTGTTAGTTTGTTAGATCGTCCAGAACAAACTCTCGACATCAAAGAAAAGATCAAGCTCCTTATGTGACAACTTAACACATATAAGGTAATAACCATAATTTAATTTTTTTTTTTAATCCACTCATATGTTCAATTATGATACGTTGTTCTTTAACTTTTACATTATCTCATGAAAAAACATTTTCTTTTTTATAAAGGAATATTTGGAGCCTATTCATCCCGGTGTTGGTAGTAGTGGTGCTACAGAGATGCTACAGAGTCTTGATGTGGGAGGTCATACAATTGCTAGAGCATTATTTACTTCTCCATCTTCCAAACCTCATTTTCATAGGAGCCATGAAACGCACCGACAGGCATCCACACCTCGATTAGAGTCTAGAGAGGGTTGCAGAGATGAGGATCACAGTGATGTGGTTGAGATGGTTGCATTTCCTGGATCTAGACATGTGACAAGCACGGGGACCCTTCCGTGCACATTTTTGGTCGACGATAATGGACTTCCATTAAAACAATCAAGACTCCCAAATAGTTTTAATTCATATTTTAATTGTTTAATGTTGTCCTCATACAGAAATCATCTAGATTATTAATTTTAAATTAATGATCACATATTTTTATGTGTAGGAAATGACCTTTTTTATAGGCACGTAGAGAGAAAGGCCTTGTCTATTTTTGGGGCAACCTTACGCATGAGGTGGAATTGTCAGAATTCCAACTTCAAAAAGGAACTTATGGATTATCTTGAAGGCCTCTTTGGTGTAGACATGTTCAATACAAAAGCGGTCACATCTGCAGCGGGTGAATATTTAAAATATACATGGGATGTTTATAGACAAAGCTTGGCAAGAAATCCTAGGTATGAGCATCCTCCCTCAATTCCAGAGAGGGAGTGGAAGGCGATCATTGATGATGCAAAAGAGAATATTTTGAAAAAATCAAGAGAACAAATAACTGGTACACCAAGGTAAATTACAATTTTTTGAATTCAATACTAGTTTTATGTTTCTTTAGATCTAAATAAAAGAGTGGTTATATATAACATACTTGAAAATTTTGATGATAGGTTGCCTGACACTTCAAAGGCAACCAAAGCAAGGATTGCCAAACATGGCCAACACAAGATAGGCCAGTGCGACTACTCGAGGTTATAGTCACAAATCATAAGTACCCAAACATCTTAAGAATATTATTTGTATCACCTTACAACTTTAAGGTAATTGCAGCCAAAAACATTAAAAAAACATACCCTTATGCAATGCAGGGCGACGACTTCGGAACTGAAACCACGGAGGAAGACCTCCAAATTGGTTTCAAGTATGGTTATAAAGACGTGGTTGATCGTAGGAAAAGCATGGGGAAGACCCCAAGATCAAATTTGTGGGATAAGGTAAATAAAAATTGGTCCACATTAACCTTTCGCTACTTATAAAATACGTAAATGTTTGATATCATCCATAATTTAATGTCTTACGTTGTTTTAATTAGGGGAGTAGTAATATCAACAAAACCATTAGTATTGGAAAATAGAGCATTGATAGAGAAACACAACCAGAAGATCATGGTGCTCCCCATCAGTCCCATCCCAATGAGGTGCAGCCCCAAGATGTTCCCGTGACGGAGGCCCACAATGGTAAAATGTCTATATATTAATCATATACTTAATAATTTTGTACTTGTAAATTTTGTACTTATAATCTTTGACGTTTCAATGGCAGAGAATATCATGGATGATCCTGCTCAACCTAAAGATCAGGTGAACAGGCCAGAAGCCATTCCAACGGTGCCGACTAGAGGACCAGGTAAATAATTACATTGCAGAGTTTTTTTTTAATATTAATGAACTAATTCAATGATATTAAAAAATTGGCCATATAAATTTAATATTTTTTACTTTTTTAGGTGTTGGCCCCTCATAGTAGCATCCACGTCATGGGTACGAGACCAGTCGTACTCAGCGTGAAAGGACTGAAACAACATCAACTATTGAAGAGCACCCAAAAAACGAAGACATGGACATGGATGATTTGCTTAAGAACTGGAAAGCACAAAAGAAGACTAAAAGAAATTAATGATGTCATGTAATAATTTTATAAGACAGTTAGATGTACATTATATAGCTGATAATATACACGAGGCTATTTCTATGGCTTGTATATATCTGTGAATGTAATTTTGTTATACACTTAATGATAATTTCAGCTTCTCTTAATGATGCAACTTCCAAAATCTTGTGACATGATATATGCAACTTTGAAAGTCTTGTGACATGTTTCATTGTGTCTCACATGACAAAGAGAATTACCATTCTTTTCATTGTGTCATGGACATGGTGTTTCTACTCAACATTGCCTCAAATCCTACTTATTCATTCCTCTATGATATGTACAATGATGTTGAACCTTCCACAAATCAATGCGAGCAGAAAAATAAGCAAAAGACAGGAACCCAAGGATTTCAATGTTAAGGTCTTGTGATTCCACAAGGTGGGATACAAAGAGGAATTGTTTCCATGCATAAACATGCTAAATACCTTGATTGAGAATGCGGATGTAACAAGTTGAACATTGAAATCATAGAGCGATGACATAATCGAGCAATATGGTTCGTCATAGATGTTTAGCTATTATTCAGTCATTTAACCTTTTAATGTCTTTGAAAAATGCAGGTTTGAAGGGTGTTCACCTCCCTGATCCAAAACACATTTCCAAAAATGTATAGATCATTTTCTTCTCTTGCGTCATGAAATTTTCCTTCATTTCCTTGTATACTTAAATTCAAAATCGGAAAAAAAAAAAAAAAAACACAGCATGCATAACACATAATTTTTTTATGACAACATGCAACATAAGGAATATATTCACTTTATGTACTTCATGGTCCTTTAGATATATTATTATCTCTAGTTCTCTTTAGTGTGGATAGAAAGTGCTTGATCTATTGTATTCTTTCTAAGAATTTCCTAAAAGAACTGTATTTGTCTCTCAAGGATATAAAGAGTATATAATGGATAGTGAATGATGAATTGTTATCTTCCCTATTCTATATGCTCACCTACAACCACTATATTTCATCCAAAGTCTACAATTTTTCTCTTCTTGATGTTAATTTTGGTTAATTTCCAAATTGGTATGGGTTGGAAATGGAGAATAAAACATGAAATATGTAGAGAAATAATGTTAGAGTGCTTCCCACAATGTTAGAGTCAATAACAATGATATCATTGGTGGAAATGATGGATTAAATTACCTATAACTAACGGAATGTAGGACTCTTACACTTCCCATGGAATGAAGATTGTACTCAACCCATGCTCCCATTATTATGTGAAAAGAATTTCCCCACCAACCTCTTACATAGATTAAAGGATTGGTTGATAAGTCAAAGAAGGTATATGTCTTCATTTAAGGAACATTGTAGAAGAATATGAGTTCTAAGAATGACCTTAGAGATAGAGGATTTATTTTCCCATAGGTCACCTTTTATCTTCCCCTATAGTGGAATCATAGTGCCTCTCATGCCTTCATGTGTTTTCTATGGTGGGTTGCATCACCATACATTGAAGCACTTGGAAGGCCTAATTACTATTTAACTATTTGAGTGAAGGATCAATTGAGTTGTGGCAGAGTCTTAGGATTGTGTTTTGTATTTGTAAAATACACCATGTGAAACTCTTACATCAAAGCCATACATTGTCATTGACCTATTGAAATAAGTATTATCAAATAGTTGTTGTACCACCCGAGCACATATTTCAGTTTAGACACATTTTCTTTGAGTATTTCATCTTCTATATTGCATTATTTATTTTATATGTAACCTTGTAGGTTAGAAATATTTAAGCAATTTCAAACTATAGTGAACTCCATATCATCCAGCCATTTCCTTAGGCTTCATGGCCTCCCTCCATTATTATGAGAACTTCAAGCCTTATCAATTCTCTTGAACCTCTTGTATGGAAGACGATGCACTAGATACATATGGTTAAGATGGATTTTGATTATGCATGGGGTGCTCAAGCATAGGATGATATTTTATTAGGTAGATTTCATATCTAATCTTCTTTCACAATGTATTCCAAAGGCTAAAACTCCCTTAGATAGTGGTGCACCTGAGTTTTACATGGTGTCTTATCTTATGTATTGTGTATGTGTGAGCTAAGAGTTCTCTTGTTTCAAGCCCACCTAGTAGCCTTCCTTTGCACTTGTACATGGTTATTTCCTCATAGATGTTTAGCTATTATTCAGTCATTTAACCTTTTAATGTCTTTGAAAAATGCAAGTTTGAAGGGTGGTCACCTTCATGATCCAAAACACATTTCTGAAAAGGTATAAATCATTTTCTTCTCTTACATCATGAAATTTTCCTTCATTTCCTTGTATACTTAAATTCAAAACCGGAAAAAAATGACACATAGCATGCATAACACATAATTTTTTATGTGTTGAGTCCCTCTTTTGACATATATAATTCCTTATCTTACCTTGTATCTAAGCCTTTTTGCCTATGTTATAAGCCTATACTTGACTATTTTCCTCCCACACACATACCTAATGACCTTGTTCATGTTCACAAGAGGTAATTGATGATTTAAAGCATGTTTTGTTTAACTTTCTTGAATTAATTCAATTAAAGTGTTTTATTTTGTATAGTCATAATAGTTTGACTCATGAGAAGCCTATCCGGTACTTGCGCCATTCTGGGACTACCAGTCATCGTGCAATCCAGAACCAAATCTATTCTGGTACCTAAGGCAGTTTTGATCCAGTACTATATGTTCTGTATCCATTCTGGTACTGTCTGCTCTGCGTCCATTCCGGTACTAGACTCGTGACTGTGTGTATTCTGGTACCAAAACCTCTTTTTCCAAAATGCGCCAGTTGGACCAGTAGGATGGTGAATATTTCGAGAAGGAATTTGAACAGAAGCTCCCAAATCATTTTTCCAGAATACGAGAGACTCCATCGCTCATGCACTTCGTGTCATGAGGATGGAGTCGATTCCTAGAAATTCGATGTAAATATCAATTGTAAAATCTCTCAAACTGTTTAATGCTTATCTATATATATTGATAGTATCATCTTACATTATATAAAGAATGTTGTATAGGTGATAGTATGTGGATAATAATGAATGTAACAAAGTATGCTATCAGGACTAGACGATACCTATCATTTTTATGCATGAAGTAAAGAATTGTTTATCCAAATTACCAGTTGAATTAATGCAACAAATCTTTTATATCAATTCCTGAAGTGAGTGAAAAGCTTTAGTCTGTCACTTTCTTAAGAGGTTCCTTGTTGGTTTTGCAAGGGCACACCGCCCCAACTAAGGTAAACCTCCTTGTCTACATTCTATGTGTTCGTGTGAATATTTTACAATAGTAAGTGTGTGATTGATATTTAATTTATTTTTAGAGTTCAACATTGAGTTAATCGTTTTTGGATTGGTGTGAATAATCAGGTGCTAGATCGAATAGATATTTCATTCTCAAATGCTGGAGATGGCCATTTAATTATTTGAAGCGTGGGACTGATATCTTGAGTTTATGATTGCAATAGATTTAGTATATCAAGGAACTAGAAGACTTTATACCTCATCTTCATTCTTTGTAATGAAGTCTCTCAGTTATACTGAATATTCCTTGTACTGGTTTGTTTGAATTACATGAAGTTGGAGTTGATTTTGATTTCAAGAGTGATTGGAGTTGATTGTTATCTATTGTTTTGATTGCTATAGGAGACAAGCTTCTTAAGTTCATCCCTTTAATTCCTGAAATGAACAAACTTGTTTCTTTAGGATAACATCTCTTTGATTGGTTGTTTGTTTAAGTTTCATTATCATTTTTCTCTTCTAAGTTCAAAGATATTTGAAGTATTTAGAAATCTTAGAAACATATTTTTTTTATGTTATTAGTTATTTCCTATATGCAACAGACTTAGGTAGGTTACCTGTTCTCGACACATATAGTGTAACAACTCTTTTGATTATGAATCCCGGATTGACATTTAAATGAGTGTAAGATATATATTGAACATATTTGTACACCAACATTTTGGCGTCGTTGTTGGGGAATTGTAAACCGTAATAGGTATCATTTTGAGTTTTTGATTGGCTTGATGAAGTATTGGATTGGATTTAAGGACAATCTGAGGGTGGAGAGAAGATAGTCAGACAAGAGGCAAGAACTTACACATCCACATTGATGGGGTTGCTCCAAAGTCAGGTTGTCCTCCTACCTTTAATAATTAGGAATCTGTGTTTTTCATTTATTTCATTTAAGTTTCTTTTATGAGTAGGTATAAGGATAATAAAGGTATATTTATTGCTCCTAAAATCTCAGAAAAGCTAGAAAAGCAAACAACAACAAAAAAAAAACCCCTTATACTAATTCATTGAAAATTTGTGCAGGAAAAATTCTCAGAGGAGAGAGATCAAAGGCATCAATTACAACAACAACAAAGGGCAGTAAATCTAAGGCCATTGTTCATATTGAAGACATAGGACAACAAGAAAGAGAGGAATCACTGGCAACCCCATCCAAAGGAGAAACTGGGAAAGAAGCAGAGGTAGTAATAGAAGAGGTTGCATCTGTTTTTGGGAGGCCACACAAAAACTTGGAACAACTAGAGATACCAAGTAATCGAGTGGTAGAACCATCACTCAGTGGAGAGACCTCACCTCCCCCCTATAGGTTGTTTGGAGACATGGTAGAAGAAGAGGGAAACATAGCTAATGAAACAAAGACATTTGGATTCCCCATATTGGATATCGCTAAAGACGTTTCTATGAAGAACATTCCATTATCTTCACTTCCTCATTTTCGATGTATGTCGACAGAAGACCCTGACTCATTTCTATTCGAATTTGACATATTGTGTAGGAGCTATAACTACACAGATAATGCTCAAAAATTAAAACTTTTCCCAGCTACACTAAAAGGTTCGACACTAAGGTGGTTCATGAGCTTAGGGGAACATAGCATTTTGTCTTGGGATGGTATGAAGGATACCTTCCTCTAGAAATATCAAGATTAATGTAGACCTAGGGATGCTAGGAATGATATATTCAAAATGCAGCAATCTGGAGAAGAAAGCTTAAAAGACTACCTAGAAAGGTTCTTCTACAATTACCAAAAGACTAAGCAGTTTTCCTTAGACACAGCTACAGTTAGGACTGTCTTTCTAAAGGGTGTGAGGGATGATTGCATTGAAGTGTTAAACCTCATGAGTTCTAGGGACGTGTACCAAAATCCATTTGCATACATAGCAGAGTATTGTAAAAGATACTCTCACAGTCAAGCTTAAACAGGGAAAAGTATAAAGGACCCTACCAACAAAATTGTTAAATCCACATCTGGAGGTGTCACTAGGATTGAACTGGGAAATCTATTAGAAAACTTTAAAACAGATATCCTAAACACCATCAGTTCCCAACTAGATACCATGAAAATTAAAAGAAAACAAGAGGAAGAAAATGTTGTGTTAGCAATGTTCTGTCATCAGTGTAGGAGGAAACACCCTAAAAAGGAATGCCCCCTTAATGTTATTGAAATATGTGGTCTCTATATAGAGGACCATCCTACTAACAAATTTCCTTCTCTACCTAGACTCAAGGACATGTTCAAGGGAGGAGGAGAACCTAAAACATCCTACCCCTGTAGGAGACCATGGAGACAACAAAACCCCAGTATGTTTGCAGACCCAACATTTCCCCCAACTACAAAATACCCCCGATAGCAATGGGTACCGCCCATGATTTAACCTCAGTGGTCGACACAAACCCAGCCCTGGAAACAAGGGTGGAGAGGACCTGTATATGGGAATGTTCCCTTACAACCAACAAATTTTCCCACCTATCCACAATACCCTTCAAATATTTCACAGCTACTTCCAAGATTTAACCCCCCTGCTCTTATTCTGCCCCCATAGTTACAACAACAACTCGCACTACCCATGAATCCAAATATGCAGCAACCAATGCAAGTTTCACCCATCCAAAATCCTCCTCGGCCTACCCCTATTCCTGCACAACCTATCCCTAACCCAAATAACAGGCTGACACAACCTATACAAAACGTTGAAGTACAAACCTTCCCTACATATGTAATAATTCCAGCTCCATTTAATGGAATTGAATTAAGATCAGGAAGGGTTGTAAACAAAACAAATCCCACTATGGTCATCTAAGAAGAATGAGTACATAATCACACAAATCAAGAAGAACAAATAGATGTCCAAACAGTTCAAAGATAAGAACAGATGACTAATCCATTAAATGAAGAAAGAAACACTCCAGTACAAAAAGAAATTCCTTCTCCCAAATCCCTTGTAGCAGAAACACCTCGGAAAATGAATCCTCCTTACGCAGAAAGGTTGCTCGTAAAGAAAACTGAGGAACCTCTAGAACATAATCTAGAGACTAAACTCCAAAACATATGTGTAAGGATCCCACTACTACAAGCCATTAAACACATACCTATCTATGATAAAATTGTAAGGGACCTTTGCATTAAAAATCCAGGGAGAAAGAGGAAGGAGCCTCTTGTCATACGGGTGGTAGGGCAGTTATCATAGTTTATAACAGAAATTCCATCTAAGTATAGTGATCCAAGGAACCTAGTGGTAACCATAGAAATCAATGGTGTTTCCTTACCTAACACATTGATTGATATAGGGGCAGCAATAAATGTTATGTCACTAAACACTATGAAAACATTGCAACTAGATCACCTGAGACCAACACAAACTCTGTTAGAGCTTGCAGACAAATCCATCATCACCCCAGTAGGGAGTTTAGATGACATAACAGTTACATTGGCCTCTTGGGAATACCCTATGGATTTCTTAGTAATTCATCCCAAATCCCCCAAATCAGGACATCCAGTAGTACTCGGTCGACCTTGGTTTTCCACTGCTGATGCATTCATTAGTTGTTGATCTGGAGAAATGACAATCTCCAATGGCACTCAAAGTCAAAAACTTATCCTTTCTCCCCCCTCCCAACCAGCCACTGAAGTTCCTCTCTGGTTGGAGAATCCCTATGGGGAGGAGTACTGCACTCAACCCTTGTTGAAATCTTAAGTCTATTCTTGGCTGACTCAACATGGATCGATTATCCTCAATCTTTCCCTAACTACACATACATCTTTAGCCCCGAATTTCAATAAATTTGGCATCTTCCCACTGCTACAATAGCCACTATTTCACAAATAGAGGAAGGTAAAGAATCAGTTGTTCAAGATGTTGAAATCAATCCCGGAAATTCCTTACATATCAATGTTAGCCTAGAAACAGATCAGCAACAAAAGTTGATACAAATGATTCAAGGACAATCTGATACTTTTGCATGGGATTACTCGAACATGAAAGGGATCCAACCAGACACCTATATGCATCATATTTACACTAACAATCAGATCAGACCTGTCAGGCAGCCCCAAAGAAGAATGAATCCAGCCTTGAAAGATATAGTAAAAGAAGAACTCCAAAAACTCCTACAAGCCAATTTCATTTACCCTATATCAGATAGCAAGTGGGTCTCCCCATTAGCTACTGTACTAAATAAAAACGGGAAATGGAGGATTTGTGTGGACTTTCAAGAATTAAACAAGGCCACCTATAGAGACCACTTCCCTTTGCCTTTCATAGATTAGTTCTTAGACACTTTGCCTGGGAAGAGGTATTTTTCTTTCTTGGATGGGTTTAGTGGCTACAACCAAATACAAATTTCACTAGAAGATTAGGATAAGACCACATTCACCTATCCTTGGGGAACCTATGCCTATAGGGTTCTCCCCTTTGGGTTATGTAATGCCCTTGCTACCTTTCAAAGGGTTGTCTTGGTCATTTTCTCTGATTTAACCAATGATTGTGTGGAAGTCTACATTAATGATTTCACGGTATATGGGGATGATTTCCAACAAGCATTGGATAATTTGGAGAAGGTACTAGTTAGGTGTAAAGATACCAACCTCTCACTGTGTCACGAAAAATCTAGAATGTTGCTCACTAAAGGAATTGTTCTAGGTCACCACATCTCTGATACGGGAATAAGAGTGGACCCTAGCAAAATTGACATTATTTCCCAAATCAAGATCCCTAGCTCACAAAAGGAAGTCAGAAGTTTCTTAGGTCATGTTGTCTACTATAAAAGGTTTATTCAAAATTTTACAAACCTAGTTTCCCCCCTTTTCAAACTGCTAACAAAAGATGTTGAATTATGTTGGAATGAGCAATGGCAAATCTCCTTTGAAATCTTAAAAACAAAACTTTCAAGTGCCCCTGCTTTGAGATGTCCAAACTGGTCTCTTCCTTTCCATATTTGCACATATGCCTCAGATACCACTTTGGGAACTGTATTAGGAAAAAGGGAAGGGAAGATTCCTTATGTTATATACTGTGTTAGCGAGAACCTCTCACCAGATGAAGAAAACTATACTGTCACAGAAAAATAATTTTTATTAGTAGTACATGCCATCAACAAGTTTAGATACTATATAACAAGATACGAAGTTTTTGTGAACACTGACCACTCAGCTATCAGATTTCTAATGAAAAAACCTGTTACAAATTCTAGAGTGACTAGATGGTTGTTGTTACTACAAGAATTCAATATCACTATCATAGATAGGCCTGGAAGAGATAATTTGGTTGCTGATTTCTTGTCTAGAATTATTCATACAGGTGATAGTACTCCAGTAAATGATGATTTTCCGAATTGACATTTAAATTAGTGTAAGATATATATTGAACATATTTGTACAACAACAGGTGATCCTGTACTAGTTCTAACACTGCACACAGGTGATCCGGTACTGGTAAGGATGTGACTAGTAACTTTCATCATATTTCCAAGTTGTTGTTCAATTATTAGTGCAAGGACATACAGATTCAACATTTTTTTCATTTTATTTAAAGGAATTAGAATAAATATGCATTTAAAACATTTGGTTTCTCTCGGATCATGACATACCCTTTTCACGAACCTTTGTAAAATACTCGACCACATTTCCGTAAGGGAAGATGTCCCTATCCCCCGAAATATTAAGAGTGCAAGGTCATGATGTCTCCTACCAGATCAAACTCATACTCCCTCTGTCTATCTGGTAAATAAATCACATAAACTTATGATTCACTAACGTACTATATGAAATGACACGAAACATGTCTCTAAGCATATCGAATAATAATCCCAACCGATTTTACACTCACGAGTCCTGATCATAACGACCACACCTTTCCGTGAATATTGTCTGACACCAAGTTTCCCACGAGTCCATAAGTCGTTAGTGGATCTGACCTGCCTCACCATATCATTATGATTATCAATGTGACCATTGTAATCTACACTTCCATCTATAAACGCTCCTCTAGATGGCTCTCCCATCCACATGAGCGTTATTTACCGTTGTTTCCACACCATCTACAGACACCCCATGCCTTCGTATGCCTTACATATTTTTCCATGTCCGGTACTCCATCACAGCCTACATTTATCCGGTACTCAACCCTCGACCCTCTGTCTGTGCCTCAGCCACCCAAGAGAATTGTTTAAGCTAGCATGCGAGTCAACAGACATGAGCCCATATTTCAATTATATAGGGAAACAATAGAATATCAGGCTTGCAAGGAGAAATATGAACAGGCAGGGTGGGTGCCATTTTTGGAGAAGTTTAAAGGCCATCACGAGGGAATTTATCTTGCCTTCGCAAAGACATATGATGGAGGAAGTGTGCAGTTTGGAGACATAAAGCTAACAATTACAGAAGCCACTATATCAGAAGCTATAGGTCTCCCTATGGCTGGAGAAAACTACTTCAAGAGGGTGATCGTTGACAGGAAACTCTGTCAGAAATTCCTCAAATCAGAACATCAAGACCTTGATCGGACTAAGGGCATCCTGCAAAGCTACGTCAAAGAGGAATATTGGATGATGCTCATAAGTCTACAGAAATTCCTCACCTGTGAAGGAACGTATGCAGTGACCTTCATTTATCATTTGAAGCTTTTATCACATTTCGAGGGAGGACCACAAATTAATTTTCCCCACTTCTTATGGGTGAGTTTAAAGAATATGGAAAGAGGGGTGAGGTTTTCCAAGAAACCAGAAACTAGCCTTCATCACCATGGTTTAATCAAACTTTTGGTCATTCATGCTTTAAGGACACAAGGTGGTACTTGGAAACAATTACTCCAATAGGATTTTGCTCAAGGAATATCCAAATTTGTTGAGATACAGGAGGCAAGGATACATAGTGAGGGTTCAAGCAAAAAGGCAAATAAAGACAAAAGAATGACATTAGGAAGTAAATTAGGCATTATTACGCCCAACTCGTCTCATCCCATTGAGAAATCAGTGACAGAAAAGTCTGTCGTAGGGGCATCTACTACATCGAGGAAGAGGAAAGCCACCCAATCCCATAAAATGAGCCCTACCTCGATTCAAAAGGATAAAAGAAAAAAGGAATACTCTGAGCTAGGAGGTTGAACAGATAGTGTTCCTGAAGAAACCATGGAGGTGTCATTAGAACTAGCCAGCCAAGTAGAGAAGACCCCTAACCTCAACTTACAACACAAGAAAAGGTCTACACAGTCTAAAGCATCTAGCTCAGTCCTACGTCCTAAAGACCAAATATCACGGAGTAAGAAATGAAAGAAGGAAGAAATAGATCAATAGGATATTTTACATAAGGCAACTGTCAAACCCCCTCTGGAATCCCCTAAAGAATTGAAAAATATTTCGAAGGAAATTATTCAATCTTCCCAAAAACTGGTTGGTGAATTGAAAGAAATTGCTAAGGTGACAAGCGGAAATAAAAAGAAGCTCGAAAGAGAGAAGGCACAAATTCAAGAACCTATGCCTCAATCTTCCAGGGTAGAAATACGGGCTGGTCAGTAGAAGAAAAGTCCAGAATTCGCAACTCAAGGCCTCAATATAGGGATCGAATCAACACAGAAGAAACAGGTGGCCAGGCCCACAACTAGTGTTAAGATTAAGAAAAGGAAGTTGTTTGAGGAAACTCCTACCCCTATCAGAAAATCTAAGAAAGTCTCACTGCCCACATGAAGGACCACGAGAAGCATGGACAAACAAGCAATAGTTCCAAATATACCTTCTCTTCAAGGAGAACCGATGGATAGTCCAAGTTCTCCAGAAAAAGGAAGTGGTTATGGGGCTACAACAATAAGTGAAACGGAAGGGTTGGTAATAGAGACGTTGAGGGGTTTGAGAAAATAAAAAGAAGCCTGAGAGGAGGTGACTAAGGAAGTAATCACACCTAGCCCAGACAAGTCCCTAAGCAAACGAAAATTGATAGCAGAGGTTGAGAGGATGAAGCAAGAAGTTGAAGAGTACAAGGTATTGGACAGGCATATCAAGGCAGAGAATGCACAATTGAAGGAACGACATGCAGAGGTCTTTGCCAAACTCAACAAGGTCCTACAATTGATCTAGTACACTAGGGTGATCAAGAAAGAATTGAGGAGTGAATTTTCTGGTTTTAACATCCTGCAACCTGAGAAATAACAGAGAAGGATCCAAGTTTGCATAATTTTTGGGTATCAGTTTTGATGATGTTGCATGAGGACATGCAACACCTTCAGCATGGGGGAAATGTTGAGTCCCTCTTTTGAAAAATATAATTCCCTATCTTACCTTGTATCTAAGCCTTTTTGCCTATGTTATAAGCCTATACTTGACTATTTTCCTCCCACACACATACCTAATGACCTTGTTCATGTTCACAAGAGGTAATTGATGATTTAAAGCATGTTTTGTTTAACTTTCTTGAATTAATTCGATTAAAGTGCTCTATTTTGTATAGTCCCAATAGTTTGACTCATAAGCAGCCTATCTGGTACTTGCATCATTCTGGTACTACTAGTCATCATGCAATCCGACACCAAAGCTATTCTGGTACCCAAGGTAGTTTTGATCCGGTACTATCTATATTGTATACATTCTGGTATTGTCTGCTCTGCATCCATTCCGATACCAAACTCACGACTGTGTGTATTCCGGTACCAAAAAATCTAGTTCGAGAATGCTCCAGTTGGACCAGTAGGATGGTGAAGATTTCGAGAAGTCAATTGAACAGAAGCTCCCAAATTAGTTTTCCAGAATACGAGAGACTCCATCGCTCATGCACTTCGTGTCATGAGGATGGAGTCGATTCCTAGAAATTAGATGTAAATATCAATTGTAAAAACTCTCAAACTGTTTAATGCTTATCTATAGATATTGATAGTATCATCTTACCTTATATAAGGAATGTTGTATAGGTGATAGTATGTGGATAATAAGGAATGTAACGAAGTATGCTATCAGAACCAGACGATACCTATCATTTTTATGCATGAAGTAAAGAACTGTTGATCCAATTTACCAGTTGAATTAATGAAAAATATCTTTTATATCAACTCATGAATGTGAGTGAAAATATTTAGTTTGTCACTTTCTTAAGAGGTTCCTTGTTGGTTCAGCAAGGGCCCACCACCCCAACTAAGGTAAACCTCCTTGTATACGTTATGTGTGTTCATGTGAATATTTTATAGTAGTGAGTGTGTGATTGATCTTTAATTTATTTTCAGAGTTCAGCATTGAGTTAATCGTTTTTGGATTGGTGTGAATAATCAGGTGCTATATCGAATAGATATTTCATTCTCAAATGTTGGAGATGGCCATTTAATTATTTGAAGCGTCGGACTGATATCTTGAGTTTATGATTGCAGTATATTTAGTATATCAAGGAACCATAAAACTTTATACCTCATATTCATGCTCTGTAATGAAGTCTCTCAGTTATACTAAATATTCCTTGTACTGGTTTGTTTGAATTACATGAAGCTGGAGTTGATTTTGATTTCAAGAGTGATTAGAGTTGATTTCTATTTACTATTTTGATTGCTATAGGAGACAAGCTTCTTAAGTTCATCCCTTTAATTCATGAGCCTGAAATGAACAGACTTGTTTCTTTAGGATAACATCTCTTTGATTGGCTATTTTTTAAGTTTCATTATCAATTTTCTCTTCTAACTTCAAAGATATTTGAAGTATTTAGAAATCTTAGAAACATAGTTTTTATGTTATTAATTATTTCCTATATGCAACAAACTTAGGTAGGTTACCTGTTCTCGGCACATATAGTGTAACAACTCTTTTGATTACGAATCTCAGATTGACATTTAAATGAGTGTAATATATATATTGAACATATTTGTATACCAACACTGGGAGTAATAGTAATTTTGCATATTCATAAACAAAAAAATACCCTTAAATATTCATGGACACTATCCTTAAAATATTTATATATGACTTGAGTCCCTTTATTTTCTCTCCTTGTCATGGTTAAGACCCCTAGACCTATCCATGGTACATGAAACCACCTAACATCACACATATCCCAATTGGAGGCCAAATATCCCCTTGAAAGAAATTTTGTAGTGGTTCAAGGACATGTGCATGGTTCATGAGCATTAAAAGTTTCATTTAGATCTTAATACCCTTTATTTTCTCGCATGACCATGGTCACAGTCTCCAAATCCATCCAATGCATCTAAATTTTTCTAATATTTCACAAATCTCATTCATATGTTAAGTATTATAATCCCTAAAATACTAATTTAGATCATACAACCCTTGTTTTCCTTCATTGACCATGGTCAAAGCCTTGAGACCCATGCTTGGTATGCAAATTCTCTTAGTGATTCCTATATCCCACCAAGAGGCCAATGATTTGAGTTTGTATGGTGGTTTGAGTCCTTTTTCATGGACTAGGGCCCTAGAAGCTTCATTTACAACCAAATCTGTGAGATCCATATATTTTATGTAAAGCCTCCTAAAAGTACCAATATCATGCTCAAGGACAAAGTTAATTTCTAAAAGGTTTTTTTTAGTTGTTTGAAGAATATTCCATGTCCCATAAGACTAGTTACACTCATTTAAGGATTAAGGACCTTATTTTCATCCCCTAATCATGTTCAGGGCCCGAAGACCCATCTTGACTGCACAAAAAATCCTAATGGAAACCCTTTCTCATTCATATGAAAAATATCCCCTTTAAAGGGGTTGTAGTTAAAGGCCTTAATCCTACTTTATGGATTAAGGACACTATTTTCATCACCTAATCATGGTTAAGGCCCCAACATAAATCCCTACTACACAAAAAATCCTAATGGAAACTTCATCCAACCCGTATGCAAAAGATCCCCTTTAAATGTCTCATGTTGTAGTTCATGGATTTAATCATGGCCTATTAACCCAATAATATTTTTTCAAGGCCTAATTCCTTGGATTTATCCACCAACCATGGTTAAATCCTTCATAGTCATCTTTGATACACAAAATATTATAACAATACCCATATCTCACTCAAAGGTTCATGATTCCTTATAGACAACATGTTATGTGGTTTAGGGCATTGATTATGTCCCTTAATCCCTAAAGGATTTACCCAAGGGCCTTATTTTCCTCGCTTGACCATGGCTAATTACTTAATGCACATGTCCCTAGTGAAAAATATTTCATAATGGTACACATATTCAACTTGGAAGCCAAATATTTCCTCTAAAGGGATTATGTTGAAGGTGATGTTCATGGATATTGAGCCTTACAAATCCATTTATGGAATAAGGCCCTTATTGTCCTCCCTTTGTTAT
>ML782862.1:457242-477848 GCA_009831015.1 Picea engelmannii | reverse complement strand
TCATTGGTGGAAATGATGGATGACATTACCTATAACTAGCGGAATGTAGGACTCTTACACTTCCCATAGCATGAAGATTGTACTCAACCCATGCTCCCATTATTATGTGAAAAGACTTTCCCCACCAACCTCTTACATAGATTAAAGGATTGGTTGATAAGTCAAAGAAGGTATATGGCTTCATTTAAGGTACATTGTAGAAAAATATGAGTTCTGAGAATGACCTTGGAGATAGAGGATTTATTTTCCCATAGGTCCCCTTTCATATTCCCCTATAGTGGAATCATAGTGCCTCTTTTGACTTCATGTGTTTTATATGGTGGGTTGCATCACCATAGATTGAAGCACTTGGAAGGCCTAATTACTATTTAACTATTTGAGTGAAGGTCATTAGTGTTGTGTTAGAGTCTTAGGATTGTGTTTTGTATTTGTAAAATAAACCATGTGAATCTCTTACATCAAAGCCATACATTGTCATTGACCTATTGAAATAAGTATTATCAAATAGTTGTTGTACCACTCGTGCATATATTTCAGTTTAGACACATTTTCTTTGAGTATTTCATCTTCTATATTGCATTATTTATTTTATATGTAACCTTGTAACCTTGAATGAGACTATTTTAGCGCACAATGAATTCCATATGGTTAATTATTGTATTTGAAAAAACACCAAGTCCCCATGCAAAAGAAGTTATTAATATAAATAATAAATAATGTCAATGTTTTATATTGATAGTTATTAATATGGTAATATTAATATTAAAATTGCAGCCTAAAATAATTTTTTAAATTTTTTTTTAAAATAAATATTTGTCGTCGCAATTTCGACGACAATAATATACCTACAACGGATGTGCTATATAAACAAAAAAAAAATGTCATCGCAAGTGCGATGACAACAAAAATTGTTGCGACGCATTTGCTATATAAACAACAGAATGTTGTCGCTCCTATGACACATTCGCTATATAAACAAAAAACGTTGTCATCGCAAGTGCGATGACAACAAAATTTCTGCGACGCATTTGCTATATAAACAATGGAATGTTGTTGTTCTTGCATCGCATTCGCTATTTAAACAAAAAAAAATTTCGTCGCAAGTGTGACGACAACAAAAATTGTTGTGACGCATTTGCTATATAAACAAAGAAATGTCGTCGTTCTTGCGATGCATTCGCTATATAAACAAAAAAAAGTTGTCGTTGCAAGTGCAACAACAACAAAAGTTGTTGTGGCGGATTTGCTATATAAACAACGAACATTGTCATCGCAATTGCAACGAAATGTTGGTTTCACTTAGTTTGCCTATATTGTCATATTGGCGATGATATTTCTCTTTCTGTCGCAATTGTGAGAAGTTCCCTAGGGTCGTCTCTCTTACGACGTTAGTTCAAATTCGTCGAAATTTCCACGTGACATAAAACGACATTTCAGAGACTCAATATTTGTCGCAATAGCCACGACATAACATCGCAAGAACGTCAAAATAGTCATTGCAAAATGACCCAAATTTGCTAGTGGTGGGATCGGTTTTGTTCCTCTTTCTCGCATTTGAGTTTCTTGTATTTATTCCAAGACCTGCTTAATGTCAACCAACTCACTCTTTAGTGTTCCTCTTTGGTTCTCAGCCTCTTCAAACTCCTCTGGTGTGTTCTCTTGTACACTTCATGCGACTAGGTCGGAATCATCCTCGACGATTATGTATTATAGGATTTGTTTATGGGCCTTAGCCTTCTTGAATGACCCACCTTTATGTATGATTGGTCGTTTGGGTATCCTTGTCTCTTTTGGAGTAGTTTCGAATGGGGTCTCTTGCGTTGTTGTGTCTCCCCTCCTTGTTCTCCCTACGTTGGGGAATTGACCTTCTTTCCTATCTACAAATCCTTCTTTGGTGTGCTACCCTTCTTCTGTTGCATTGTATTTTGACCGAGCTTCGCCTGCTATGTTGGTTTCTTGGTCACAACACTACCTCCTACGAATGTCTTGGATAACCCTGCTTCTACTTCTTTTCAATTGGGCATGTCCTTGGTGATTACTAGGATCTTCCAGTCTTCTTGCCAGTCTTTGATTTCCATTTCAACTTCCTCTGCGTTGATTGAAAATCGAATTTGTAACCATTCTTTCTCTGGATCCCTTCGCACTTGGATCCACATGTTGTGTATCATAGCCTTGAAGTTGGATATTCCTTGGTACTGCATGACCACTTTTGGAGTTATCCTCCATGTGTTGTCTATGTTTTATTGTATGTTACTCAAATACCGAGCAAAAGTGATAGCATTACCACTTCTTTGCTTGGAATCTGAAGTGCTTCCCAATGACGTGTATCGTGTTGTGCGACATTGTCCTACTCTATCGCGGAAATAAGAGTAGGGAGGCTCTTTCCAGCCAATTAACATTATCAAGATCATGAGACAGGAGTAATGGAACTCTATTCCCAAGTCATACGCATCCTTCCATTCATCTAAGAACAAATTCAGTAAATATGGGGCCCAACTGAGCATGGTTTCATTTACGCACTATGTTGGTGCTGCGACAACCCCTGTAGGGACCTCCTCCTTAAGGAATTTGCGAAGTAGTTTGCCTGCCATCAATTTCGTTTCCATGCGGGTGGTTGCATCACTGATCCATTTTATAATTATACCACACAAGCCCTTATCTATCCCATAAGTCTTCTCCATCTCTTCTGCGAAGGAATTTTCCTTGGTTTTGTCATCCAGGTACTGCGCGGGATTATTTCCATTTGAAGGAAGGACTGTGATGAATGAAATGAGCTCCACATCGATTGAAACTGGTTTTTCCAACCAAAAACTTCCTCCATGGAGGACTGATAACAACTACTTGATGCAATTGTTCACATCTTTCCCCCTTCTGAAGTGAGGAATCTCTAGCAAATCCAAAATCCATGTGTTTTCCAACCCTATTGCCCATTTCTTTGCCTACAACATTGGATCTCCTAATGGCCTTGTGCCCAGGCTCTCCATATACACCTGTTGTGAAAATTATGGGAATTTTCTAGTGTTAAACACATTGTGGTCTCTGTATCTTAGCCTTTCGACACAAGCCACTAGACTTGGTGTGGCCTGCACCCCCTCTAGAATGCATGGTAAGATGAATGAGGCGTCGGGATGCTTGAGCGGGGACCACATGATGGGTTGTTTCCCCTTTCTTTGTACTAGCGTGCTAGATGTCCCAACCTCTAGTTCTCTTTCCTCCCAACCCAACTCTAGCTGCCCCATGATATCCTCAAGCTTCACTTCTTCTTGCTACATGGACCCCACCATAGGTTGTGGTCTTGGCCTGTCAGACTCTGTCCTTTTTCTGTCACTTCCATTTGTTTTGTGGGATGCTTCGGCCCTAGAAGGTTGTTATGGGTTGCCTGTGGCTAGTGGGTCATATCCCTGTGAAATGTTGTGTGAATAAATATCCATCCCAACCATCATAGGGGCCTACCCTTCTTCCTCTACCAGTGTGGAACTCACTAGTTCAACCTGTGGCGAGGGAATTGTCTCGACATCAATGATTCCCTCGGCCTATGTAAACTCATCTTCTGCCTTTGCGGTTTCGTGCGATGACCTATGGATACTGCATGTATTCAATGTTGTTTGGATAGGTGCGTCGAACTTGGAGGTTCCATCGTGGGTAATTCCTCTTTCCCTGAATCAGATTCAATTGCTTCAATCTCTGCACTCGCCTGTTCACCTCTTGTCTTCGTGCTCATTAGCTTAGCAGGTTTGTAAATGCACAATAAGTCTTGTTTGGCTAGTGTTTTAATTATATATAGGGCATCATAAGTGCCCTAAATTTTCTCAGAGAAGATTCTTTGATGGTTATTAATGTGTTAAATATTTTCGAGTACGCTTCGTTCAATTTCATAAATTCCCATTTCGCACCTTTTTACCCCGACGACTGGTTTTTTCTTTTACGATTATTGGCCCATTTCCTGGTGCGCTGTAATTTTTCGGTGCATCGTACGTTTCTGTTGTGGATTTCCCTTAGTGCATGGTGTTTTCTTCCTGTTAACCATATGATGTGCGTGGTCACCTTTTCTTTTTGTCACATTGATTCCACTATCTGTTACACATGATATTTCCTAGTATTTTATATTTTCTTTCTTTTCTACTTTTTTCTTCCTTTTTCTTGTTTTGTCTTCCTTTTTCTTTTCTAATATCTACTATGGTACACTTATATACATGAATTTCTTACTGTGTTGTAACCTTTAAGAATTAGTAGGTCGACTGTCCCTGTACAGTTTCAGTCGACTACCGTTGATCATTCATTTCAGTTATGTTGGCACTTGACCAAGTTTTGAGGATTCTTGGTCATGTTTGACCTATTTTTGGGACTTTGATAGGCTATCGAAGGCATAGCACAAGACGAAGTGGAGATCATGGGATCTCGGCCCCTTTTTAGGGATTTTTTGGTTTTGGGCTATGCAACAGGTATGGTAATGTCGGCCCACGAGTTTACCCATGTTTAGGCCCAATTTTGTAATATATAAATAAGTAGCTAGGCGATGTAGAAAGTAGTTTGATCTATGTGATCGAAGGATTGTAAGTTGTGATAAGTGCAAGAATGATTGTAAATGCTTCGTGCATACTGTATGAGACTTGTAGAGTTAAGTACCAGAGACTGTGAGAGGCTTTGTGTTGTAACCTAAGGAAGGAGGATCTAGCGAGATGCACATATCTCCTGTCCTCTGTGGAGTTGGTTTTGAGGGTTTGTGCATGTAATAATATTGGAAGAAGCTAATAAATAAGACGAAGAGTTGGTGGATGTATCCCCAGGGTGGGGGTGAACCATGTACATGTTGTGTTGCTATTCTTTGTGTGATGTATTGATGTGTTTATGTGTTTACTTTCTTAGTTCTTTGATATATATGAATGATAGATAGATCTATTGATTCTATGTGCTTAATAGTATGGAGGAATGCTAGATCTGGCCTATGTAGATGTGCTTAGTGATTGAATATAATAAATCTGGTTGAATACTACGATTCTCTATAATTAGGGTTTTATCTATGAAGTAGATACTGGTTTAACACTGATGAACTATAATTTCTAAGTGCTCTGTTAAGGCGTTACAATCACAGATCTATGTCCCAGCTAAGGTTGAAGACACTAGATTCATGCAACCACCCCTGCCTCTACCTTGGGTGAGATTTCATATTCTTCGCAGATGTTGCCAAAAGGGTCGGTAGTTAGGGTTTTATGGGTGCGTTTTTGTAGCGTTGAACCCCGGGTCTGCCTTTGTGCCAACAAATGGTTCTGTTGTCGGGACCTGAAACTGTGATTGCTGGGAACTGAGGGAAAAGGAGATTTGTGCGAAGATCTGACCTAAAACTGTGATTGCTAGGAACTGAGGAAAAAGGAGATTTGTGCGAAGATCTGACCTAAAACTGTGAAATCTCTGTACATAGACCTATTTCCCTAGTGTGCAACATTCTACTTAACCTGTGAAGCTCTGTGCTAAGAAAAGAAGTTTGATCTGAAGAAAAGAGGTAAGATCTGTAAGCTATGTGCTTTGTTAAAGATAAGATAAGTGGAAATTTTTATTTCAAAAGTATGGATCTAGGTATGTTTGATAAATTATTTCCTAGCTTGAAAAGTAGGGTGCAGCTAGATGAAAGAAGATTTGATATGAGTAGATCTGATAGATATGTTATACCTATGCATAGAAGGAATTTTTGGACTAACCAGTGGGTGCAGGATCCTAGAAAGACTTTTTTGCAGGTTAGATACTATGATCCTAATGCGCAATACAGGAAAGGTTGGGGATAATTTAAGAGAAAATGAGGATTAACCCTTTGTTACCGTTGCAGACGACTGGGACATATGGCTAAGGAATGTCCTGATAGAAGACCTAGTTGTATTTGTTGTAAATCTATGGACCATGAAGTTTTAGATTGCCCTAGAATGATTTCTAAGCTTGAAAAAATGAATATGAGACAAGAAGACCATGAGAAAGGTCAAGCAACTAAGACCATGGCAGAACCCCAGAAAGAATCAGAGACTGTATTGCTGCAAATGAAAGAAACCCTAAATGACCACCGACATATCAACTTATCATAGATATTCAAAGAAAAATAGTGCATAGAAGAAATAATAGGATACTTCAACATTGACTGCATTCTGAATAAAGAAACACATGTGAATATTATGACAGAAAGAAATTGGGAAATTTTAGGAAATCCTGCTACAATTCCTTCATTGGGAGGAATAGGATTATTTAGAGAAAAGATGATAAACCTATGTGGAAATCTCACCCAAATATCTATGAGTGCCCATGGAACTTCGACAGAGGAAGAATTTGAAGTTGTTAAATTTATTGAGAACATCACCCCATTTCCTATATTACTAGGAAAACCTTGGATTGAAAGGGATCGGGCCAGAAGAAAAGAAGACGAAGTCTTAGAGAAGAAGAAGCAAGAGTTGAAATATTTCATGACTAGGAGGATCGTGCACTTGATCAAAGAACGGGAGAACAAATCGAATCTATTTAAAACCAGAGACTTGGATGTCAAAGTTGCAAGAACACAAGAAGATTGAAGTACCTACCCCAGATAAACAAGAAGTATTACCCTTGAAACCTAGGAAAGAATCTCAACAGCACAAAGTTACTATGCCAAAAGAAGATAAGAATTAGAATGGAAAGAGGAATACCGAGACGAAGCTCACTAGGAGAAAGACTAGAAATCTTAGTAAGAAGAAAGCCAAGATTGAAAAATTACAGAAGGTTCCAGAGGGAACTTCACAAAGGGAAAAATTTCAAAACTGGAACTTCGCCAGGATATCAGAATAGTGTCACATGGCACTTCGCCATGGTGAAGAAATATAGCCATTGGAAAGAGTATAACTGTTAGACCGACACCCCGAACAGGTAGAACGACATTTATGGTCAGAAAGCTCACCATTAGACCGTTAGGACCGCACCATAACGGATAGAACTGAAGTAATGAAGGCTTCTCACTTGTTGGAGAGATATGTTACCTAGTTATCTATTTATTCCATCGAGCCTTGCACCGAGAACACTTTTTCCAACCGTGAGTATCTAAGCCTAGAGATTAGTTGATTTCAGACAGTGATCATTGCGTTATCACCATCCATCCTGTTGCATTGAGTAGTTATTCTTCAAACCTGAGATATTCAACCATAAGTGTGTATGACTGAAGAACTTAGAGCAGTCGAAGAGTCTGTGAAGGAGGTACTCATTGAATTGATTACTGAAAGAGTAATGTCTATGGGGGTACAAGCATCATCGACGAGAGGAGTGCAAGCCTCTTTGTCGACTGCTTGTGGATCTGGATCATCCCGACCATCAGTGGAAAAGAGAACCAAGCACAGAGATGACCTAGAAAATACGAAGTTGATCCCGACCATATTTCCTGACTACATCCCACCCCTATCCAGCGCGGTGAGTCATGATAGTGTGCCGAGAGATTTTGAGTACACCATGGTTACTACGTACCTCCCGAAGGGGATACGTGCAATTCAAGCACAGCAGGACAAGATCACAACGTTGAAGTTTAGCGACTTCAACCTAGGGGATCGCAAGAACCATAGTACGCTCGCCCCATATAAATACTTGACAAGGATGAAGGGGAAGAACTCAAAAGTAATCCCCCAGCCATGGACGATGAACCTCACATAGTCCACCATGTTGAATGTAATGAAAATCCCACACTTTGGAAGGCACCAGGAAGTTAATGCCTATGTCAAGCTCCTACTTTCATGTTACTATGGAGACTACTTATGGCTAGACCATCGTATCATAGTTGATCCGACACTGATCCATAGGATCATTGGATTGAGTATGCAAGGACTCGATCCGTAGGACTTCTATCCATAGAAAGCCAGAGATTTTTCATTAGCACAGAAGATCAAGGATACCTACGACAATGTTGAGAAGGGGACGCGAGGCTACAAGGTAGATTCCATCTAGAATGGCGCAGTGTGCCTAACATGCCAATTAATTGCAAGAAAGCTAGTAAGGAAGAACAAACCAACGCAGGTCACAAGCTTTGTCGTTGACCTCACGGGGAAGTGTGTGGAAGGCCTACAGATGAACTGGGTGAAGTACCTAGTTAATCAATTGGAATTGGACTGTCGTGAAGCACAGGATCAAGGCTACAAGTTCCACTTTAGTTGGCTCCTGATCCTCATCACATTTGTTTCTTGGGAAATGTTGGAAGGTGTGACCTTCCTAGATATTGAGTCGTTCAAGCCACTTGCTACAAAGTTCACAATGCTCTGGTACTTGGTCAATATGGAAAAATAATAGCATTTGAACACAGTCTTCCACACATATTATCTCCAGTTGAAGAGGGCCATCGACGTTGAACCTTGCATGATGTTGAACACCCTACAGAGGTTCCGACCCCTCATGAAGTTCCACGCAGATCGACACTTCATCTATATTACTATGCGAGAATATGAACATAAGGAGGAGCTTCAGTCGTACTACAAGCTCACAGAAGAGGACCTCGAGGAGATCACTAAGGATTGGTTAGCAGACCTCCTTATCCCCGCCAAACCTACAGAGATGTCTGACCCTGACAGCTCGAAGACCGCTCACAAATAACATGAAACACCTGGAACCAGCAGAAGAAAGAAGACTGAAGAGGTCCAAGACTTAAGCAGCGCCTTAGAAAAGACTGGCTTAGTGTCACTTGGCTGAGGGGGTGATGACGAAGAAGAAGAGATAAAATGGAAAAGAAGATGAGCAAAAGTAAGGCGAAGTAAAACCGCTTAGAGATGAGACTGATCCCTTGAAGAAGAGGAAGTTTTCACCCCCGAAACCCTCTTCCCGGAATAAATCCAAAGCCACCTTGACCAATATGCAGACCGTGCTCACTATTGATGACTTTGATTTCATCATCACAGTTGTAAACGACGCCTCACAGGAAATCTTGGAGAAACAAGAATCCAAGCAGGGGGAGATGTACGACAGAATCAAGGTCGAACTCTGAGGGGTACAACAGGCCCTTCAATCTAGTCACGCCGTGTCCACTACAACCCTATCATCAGGAGCACCAGATTTGGGAGATGAGCCAGCCCAACTCCATCGACTAGCTAATGCAAATGAAGCTCGCCTTCGTCTCGCACAAGAAGAAATAGAACAATCTACCTAGGCCTTGAAGCAAGTCCAAGGATTACTTGTAGAAAAACGTCGAGTTTCATAGCAGGAGAAGGTTTCTCTCCAGACAAAGTTTAAAGAGGAGAAAACATAGATTCAGCAAGAAAAAGAACAATTGCTCGCAGAGAAACTTGAAGTGAAAGAAGCAGTCAAGAGAGCACTCCGCTCTATGACAGGCTTAGATCCAAAGGCAGAAGACCGAGTAGTGCATAAAGTAGAGAATCTTGCGGAAGATATCCAGCAACTATAGCAAAGAATAGCAGACTTATAGCTCCGCACAGTGCCCGACACTCCGCAGGATGTAATGGATCAAAGAGAAGCAATTTCCCAGAGCGTAGTTGAGAGAAGAGTCATGGAAGTGACTTAGAGACTCCAACCTATACAGGATGAGGCTTGCCAAATATTCACAGAGATCGAAGGCTGAGGAGAAGAACTAGAGTAAGTCATCACTGTAGCTGAACAACACTTAGAGGGACCTGTCAATGAAGTTGTTATCCAAGAGTTCGTTGAACAGGAGGTCATGGAACAGAAACAAGTCGAAGCATCTCGAGACAAGATCTAGGCTTTTGAAGCAGAGCTACCCAGATCAGAGTGACTCGGGACGAGTCATAGATCAGTGTTGGGGGCATGTTGGCCCTTGACCAAGTTTTGAGGATTCTTGGTCATGTTTGACCTATTTTTGGGACTTCGACAGGCTGTCGAAGGCATAGTGCAAGATGAAGTGGAGATCGCAGGACCTCAGCCCCTTTTTAGGGATTTTTGGGTTTTGGGCTATGTAATGGGTATGGGAATGTCAGCCCATGGGTTTACCCATGTTTAGGCCCAATTTTGTAATATATAAATAAGTAGCTAGGCGATGTAGAAAGTAGTTCGATCTATGTGATTGAAGGATTGCAAGTTGTGCTAAGTGCATGAATAGTTGTAAATGCTTTGTGCATACTGTATGAGACTTGCAGAGCTAAGTACCAGAGACTGTGAGAGGCTTTGTGTTGTAACCCAGGGAAGGCGGATCTAGCGAGGTTTGCAAATCTCCTATCCTCTGCGGAGTTGTTTTTGAGGCTTTGTGCATGTAAGAAGATTACAAGAATCTAATAAAGAAGACGAAGAGTTGATGGATGCAACCCCGGGGTGGGGGTGAACCACATACATGTTGTGTTGTTATTCTTTGTGTGATGTATTGATGTGTTTATGTGTTTACTTTCTTAGTGCTTTGATATAGATGAATGATAGATATATCTATTGATGTTATGTGCTTAATAGTATGGAGGAATGCTAGATCTGGCCTATGTGGATGTGCTTAGTGCTTGAATATAATATATCTGGTTGAATAACGCGATGCTCTGTAATTAGGGTTTTATCTGTGAAGTAGATACTAGTTTAATATTGATGAACTATAACTGCTAAGTGCTCTGTTAAGGTGTTACAGTCATAGATCTGTGTCCCAGCTAAGGTTGCAGACACTGGAGTCCTGCAACCACCCCTGCCTCTACCTCGGGTGAGACTTCATCTTCTTCATAGGTGTTGCTGAAAGAGCCGGTAGTTAGGGTTTTGTTGGTGCGTTGTTGTAGCATTGAACCTTGGGTTTTCCCTTGTGCCAAAATTTTTTGCTCCTCCCAAGTCTTTTAGCTGCACAGATCCCCCATCTATGACAATATTTACTTCATATGGCCCTATCCAATTCATTCTAAAATTACCAGGGTGTTGGAAAAAATTGTTGTCATAGAGTAGAACTAGGTCTTCCTCCTTAAAACTCTTCTTTTTAATATGCCTTTCATGCCAGGATTTGTCTCTTGCTTTCTGTACTTCCTCGTGAAATCCTGCCAAAATTCTTTCCTCTTCCATTTCCATTAGTTGACTTAGCCTCTCCTGTATTGCGCCTCTTTCTATCATGTTGGTAATTGTTGCTACGCGCAGACTAGGTACCAGAAATTCTAATGACACCATTGCTTCCTTCCCATACACCAATCTGAATGGTGTTTGTCATGTCAACTTCTTGCATGTGGTCCTATATACCCATAGTACAATTGGTATCTCCAAGTCCCAATCATACATGTTGACATTGTAGATCTTAGTCAAAGCATTTTCCAAAATATTATTGAAAGCTTCTATTGTTCCATTTTCTTGAGGATGGTATGGTGTACTCTTTTGGTGATAGACTTCCAACTCTTCAGTCATAGCCCCGATGGTATTGTTGATCAAATGAGTGCCTTATTCACTCATCAAAATCCTAGGACATCCAAATCTAGTGATCACTTGCTCAAATAAGAAGTGTGTTGTTGTCTCTGCACTACATTCTTTGACTGGTACTACTTCTTCCCATCTTGTTAAGCATTTGGTTGCAGTAATGATATATCTAGCTCCTTACCTTTTTACTGGTGGGTTAATCGACCCAACAAAGACTATTGCCCATTTTTCAAATACATTCAAGGTCACTTGTGGTCTTAGGGGCATCTCATCCCTTTTTTTGGGTTTTCCAACCCTCTGACAGATATCACAGTTCTGGCAGTAATCATTGGAATCATGCGCACAATACCTTCTGTGCAGTAGATTTTCCTGCATAGTGTCCTCCAGCTATACCTTCATGAGATTCTACTAAAAATTTTGGTCATTCATGTTCCAATACACACCTTCAAAAAATGTTATCTACGCCCATATTTTACAAATGTCCTGCAATGAGTTGATAGTCTACAACTATGACTACCATAATTTTCTTCTCTGCAGTGCTAAAATCATGTGGTGCAACCCTGTACTTAAGTATTCAATCATATCAACAAAGTATTCATCAACTACCTGTACTGAAAATAATTGTGCATCAGGGAAGTTGTCTTCCAATTTAGTAGGTTCTTCTCCATTAGTTACCCTTGACAGTTGATCAGGTCCTGCATTTAGCTCCCCTGGTTTGACTGTCACTTCGAAATCAAATTCTTGAAACAATAATATCCATCTACAGATCCTCCCCCCTAACACTGGCTTGTTGACTAGATATTTGAGGGAAGAATGGTCTGTGAACATTTAAAGTGTTCACCCAATAAATAGTGCCTGAATTTCTGAAGTGCATATACCATGGCTAGGCCTTCTCTTTCTATGTTGTTGTAATTATGCTCAAATTTTGACAAATTTCTTCTTGCAAAGGATATAGGATGGTTTAAGTCTCGTGCTCCTGGCTACGCTAGAATTTCTCCAAGTGCTATGGTTGATGCATCTACATTCACATGAACTGTATTTTCCCAATTTGGAAACACTAGTATATGTGTTGTTACCATCGTTTCCTTTAAAGTGTCCAAGCCTTACTGACAGTCTTCATTCCACTGAAATCTGGTGTCCTTCTTTAATAGTTTTTCCATTGGTGGAGTAATTTGTGCATACCCCTTTATAAATTTCCTGTAATAGCATGTATGTCCCAGTGTTTCTCTTAAATGGTGCACTGACTTTGGTGGTGGTAAATTCACAATAACTGCAATCTTAGCAGGGTCCACTAGTAAACCTTGTATACACACTATATGTCCCAATAATATTCCAAAAGGTGTACCAAAAGTGAATTTCTTGATATTTAATGATATCTGACATTTCCTGCATATTTCCAACATTAGTCTTAACACTTCTATATGGTCCTTTAAAAAACTATATTTAGTCCAGTCATCCAAATATGCTTCTAGAAACTTATGTATGAATTCCTTAAAATAAGCTATGACTACTCTTGAAAAAATGGTTGGTTCATTCTTCAACCCAAATGGCATGACTTTATATGGATAGGATCCCCATTCTATAGCAATAGTAATCTTATACCTGTCCTCTGGAGTTATCTTGATCTGATGGTAACCTAAGAATCCATCTGTGAATGAATATGCTTCCTGGCCTCCCACATTCTCTAAGAACGCATCTATAAAATGGGTAGGGAAAGGGTCATGTAAGAAAGAATCATTAAGTTTCCTCGGATCTACACAAATACTTATCCCCCCTTGCTTCTTTTCTTAGACTACCATGGGACTGATCCATTCAGATTCCTCTATTGGTTCTATAATACCAGCTTCCAACATTCAGTGAATTTATGCTTTCACTTTTTGCTTATACACTGGATTCAATCTATAGGGTCTCTACCTGACAAATCTAGCCTTATGTTTGAGGGGTATTTTCATCTCACCTAGTTCCCCTGATATGCCTTTCATCTCTGCAAAGGTTTTTGGAAATAGTTCATTGTATCTGTGCAGTAACTCTATTAATCTTTCTACTGTTTCCTCATCCTAATAGTCTCCAATACTCACCATTTTAGGATTGTGATTCATCCTAATGTTGAATTTATTAACTTTGATTGGTGCAACAAATACTTTTGACTCCAAAGATGGACCTTCCACCTCGCGTTCTCCTTCAATGTTTGTGATCTGAATGTTGCATGGATCATCTTCATCCAGTGATTCTTCTTCCACATAATAGCATGATGGTAACTCTTTGACTGCCTGTCTGTTCTATTGGTGGTATTATGTCGTGATTTCAACCTTTGGTTCATCAATAAATATCATTCCCCATATCAGCTTCAATGCTGAATCAATGTTGGGGTTCTCATGTTCAAATGAGAAAGTTACTACAAAGTTTTGTTATAATCCTGTCCATTTTGTAGTGCCTTTGTGCATCTCTTGATCTATATACCAGTTCCTTGGGATTTCTTCCAATGTATGGATAAAGTAATGATGCCATTCCTCTAGTGGTTTCATCCTCCATTATGTCTTACACTTCTCCAAGTGTTCCCCTGGTGTTCCTTTTCCATCATACCTCTACATTTTATTGCTCCCTTGCTCTGCGCCAAATCTAATGCGCAGTAGTCATTTACACCGATACCAGTCCTGAATTGTTTCTTTGTGCACACCCCACCATCTTGCAGGTGTTTCCTTGAGTGCAATATCTAGGGCTAACAGTCTATGATTTTATAACACTTCCTCTTCATATTTTCTGAAAAAATCCTCTAATTCATTTAGCCCATGAAAATTGGGAGGTTCTCTTATCTCTGTACCAACCCATCTTACTGCGCAATCTATTCTTGTGCACCTCCTTGTGGAAACTTCATGTATCCATTGTTTCCAATTCTCCAAACTTGTGTATGAGTCGGAAGCACATGATGTAATTCTTTTCCAACTGATTACCCCATCTACATTTGGGTTAACATAATCCTCTTGTCACATGGTGGTTATGTATAACTGGTTTATTTCTTCCAGATCCAAGCAAGTGGCCTCAATAAACCTTTCTCCTTCTGAAGGATCCAGTGGTGCAATGAATATATATTCGTCTGATTCAAAAGTCATTTTTCTTATCTTTAGGTTGATTATAGCTTGGTTATAAAATGCCCAATCGAGTCCAAGTAATGTTGGGTAAGGTGTTGTGCCATCTACTATCTATATTACTTCAAAATCTGCCATAGTACGCACTCCATCCAAATCTACTGTCACACCCTTAAGTCTTCCAATAGGTAACACCCTATGTTGATTTTCTAGTTTCAACTGGACAGGTGAATAGCCTAAGGTAGGTTCCCCCATACACTACCATGTCTTCTTAGGTAATAAATTTACTTCAGAGCCTAAGTCCAGTATAACATCACCCATATTGAAACCCCCAATGTTGGCATTCAGTCTGAATTCTCTACTTGTCCTTCTTGTATGGAGATGATTGATTGTTTTATGTTCTAACTTCCCATGCACCTTTGTGTTACATATTTCTAGCATATTTTTTAATACCTTAACAAATGATGGGTCATTCAATAACTTTACACAAGATTGCAGAAAAGTATTTATGGTGCTTAATTTCTCTAGAGGTTCTTCTTTATTGGTATGGTCCATTGAGAATGGAATCCCATATATTGGTGGGTTTTGAGGTTGTTGCACGACTAATGTAGATGCATCATTCTACTTGAGACACTCTTGTATGGCTTCCTTAAATGTTTCCTTTTCTTTCCACACGTCAAATTTCTTCTGTGGATCAATGTTCTTCTTAACCCATTGGTGTTGATCTAGATTGCATGATATTGCATCAATTCATGTCTTGGATCCTCCTTGAGTTGATTTTTATTGATGTTTCTTCCATAATCCCTGGCTTATGCAGAGATCCATTGGACATTTGGTTGTTCTGGTTTCTTTTTTCTTGGAGCTTCCCCAAGAGTGTTGGACATTCTTCTCTGTCATTATCTGTTGCACGATAGTACATACATGTCACTAGTGGGAGTGGACAATCCCTTGCATAATGTCCTGGTTGTTGGAAGTTTTTGCACACTACTGGTCCTATGCCTCATCCAAATCATCCTATGCCTTGTCCTCCACCTCTATATCCACCTCGATCTCTATGTGGTGCATTGTATTGAGGTACCTAGTTATACTATGTGAGATTATACTGTGGTTGTGCATTATTGTATTGCAGTTGCGCATTGTTGTATTTATTCTTCGCATTATTGTATGGTGGTGGTACCTGGTTGAAATGAAGTGAAACGTGTCCTATCATCATTTCATCTTGCACCCTATAAGTATCTAAAGTTCTTTATCTCATCATCTCCATTGTCCTACAATCTTTATCGTCGTGACCCACTGACTTGCAAAAAATGCAATATGAACTTTTGGGTATTGTCTTATACTTCTGCATCATTGGACAATGATATGGATCATCCCCATGTGTTTTACAAATATCTTACCAAGGTCCTCCTATTGAAAATGGATTTGGAAACCTTGTCTTCATGTACTGTGCAAAAGTTGGGCATTCATTCTTATGGTGTTCTTCTGTCCTGCATAGGGTACACCAAACAAGTTCTCTTTTCTCTTTACCCTTATTCTGGTTAAGTTGAAATGTTAGATTCTTCAAATCCTCCTTCAGTTCTTCTATTGCTGGATCTATCTGTTGATATTGGTTCTCTTCTAGTTGTAAGGCTGCCTGTAGATGTTATAGGATAAATTGGTATATGCAGACACTAACAGATCTCCCTAGATCCACCTAGATCTAGAACAAAATGGGACAGGACATGACGCTCTCCCTAAGTTACAATCATTGAATTTGTCATTGAAGAAGGAATAAGTAACATACCTTTAGGTATCGCTTCCTTATGTCTTTGATGTCCCTTCTTCGCTTTGGTAGCCTTGTGATATCAGATCTACAACAACACAAATTGACTAAGGTGAAAGCAACAATAATACATTCAATGAAGACCTAAACATGTGATCAAGGAGTCATGTAATAAAATAAAAGTGATTTTATGGGAAAGGAACATGCCACTGTATTATATTAAATGAAAGTAGAAGATACAACCAGATTGCCTTGATGTTGCAAGCTTCCTTTCGGTGGTCCTTTGTTCCAACACACACACTTGCTCCAAACTTGCATGAATAAGATCCATTATGGCTTGATGGAAAAATGGAGGCCTCAAGCACCAATTCAAACAAGATTCCTCACACAATTCTGAACCTATTCTTTCATCAATTCTCTATTCAGTCTTTCTTCCTCTTCCTTGAGAAACCTTTCATTATATAGGAGAAGGAGAGATGGTTAAAGGGATGAGGATGATCCCACTAAATCTGAGAAGTCAATAGGGTGCCAACCATGCGAATGCCAACTCATTTTCTAGAAGATCCTCTTCTATAATCCTCATAACCTCTTCTTCCCTTTAAGCTTTGAAGCAGGTTCGCACCCTTCCTATAGAGAAACTATGAACCCCTCACAATCCAAGTATAGAGTAGCCTACGAGAATCAAGGTTTTTTGCACCCTACAATATATGCAGCCTGTGAACTCATCTTAAAAATATGTTTTGTAGAAGAAGACAACAATCACTTTTCTCAGGCAAAAGGTCCTTATGAGAGCCTGAACACATAACACCAGAGTGACCAAAATAATTTGTAACAGCAGAGCCTCTGCCTAACTTTGGAACTTTTGTTGTCTTAATGGGTATTTCAAATGTGGTAACAGTGAGTTCACAAATAAATTCCTATGTTTCTTGTCAGTAATCGCATATTTCAACTTACTTTTCAGACGTTTAAACCTATGATCAATCTCCCAAACAGACTCACCTGGTTTTTTCCTAATTTCAATCATTTCATTCATATACTAGTCTTCTAAGCTAGGCTTTTGAAATTTGTTTACCAGTAATTTTTTCACGTCTGCAATAATCTTTGGTATTCCCTATGGGTTATTTACATCTAGGCTCATATACCAGTATAGTGCACGGTCTCTTAGTGTGATTGCTAACTGCACGAGATTTGTATCCTCATCTGTGATCTACTTTGCTTCCCATATATTCTTACAGATGAATAAGTTCTTTCTGGGATCCTCTTATGCCTATCCCTGAAATTATGGTAATCTGATCGTGGGATCATGTCATGCAATTTTGAACTGTGTTGAACAACTAACTTTGTGCGGTGTAGATAAATTATTGTTACTTCCTGAACTAGCTCCTCCATTTGATGCTCATTTATGGATGTATTTCATGTTGTCTTTCTTCCACTAAAATCCAGTCATCTAAACGTTGGTATTCTTTCCGGTGTGTTAGTCGCACATGGGGTTGTAGGTTCCACACTGACAGTGATCTAGATTGGATTTCTTCCTTCTGTCCCTGAACTTGGAGCTCTTGTTTTCCTTTCATATGTTGTGTTCATGATTTCCTCAATATTATCCACATTCTGGAGATCCTCCACCTCTTCTTCGTCGCTTGCCAAGCCCTCTCCATTAGCTATGGCTCTCTTCTTATTATTCATTTTATGTTGGTAGGATACTCCACTGCGCCTATTTCTAGCTTATACCATTATTTGATTTAGCTTATATTCCTCCATCATGATTGGATCCATGGCCTCCTTCTTTCCTTTATCCATCTCCTTTTCCATATCTCAACCTCATGTCAGTGCTTCCCCCCCTTCCCCCATGCACGCAGGGAAGTTTAGTTGTTTTATTCCATGGTAATCACATCGTTGTCATACAATAAAATCTTGATTGAAGTATACAATGATATGATGTACCTACCTCTAGGTCCTTTTAGAAAATATTTCTGTGGTGTACGACTTGATGGTATCTACTGCAAATTTGGTGATAAACACTGCAACAATACTGTCTAACCAGAAATCTATTGTGCGCGTAATTTTTTTATTAACTTGTTGTAACTGCACGATCTCCATAGAATTCCACTCCAGTTGTCTGATTCGATTCGTAGGGTGGTTGTCCTTTAATATCAATAACCACTCCTACAAAAAATGCAGAAAATCACAGAAAAATACCTCATGCAAGTCGCTAAATATGTATTTGTCGAGATATTTGTGTGGTGTTAACTTAGGGTTTCTATTGTCCTTCTATGCAAACTTGAGTTCCTTTGTTTTCAACCATCTTTAGATCTCCACCTTTGTTGGATTCCATGGCCTAAACATTCCCTTCTATACTTTCATCCTCCACACGTTTCTTCCATGGATCCCATCCACTCAATCATGTGAAGTTCCGGCCAACAATAGAACCATTTGTTGTTTGATCTCTCTTTCACTTCTTGGGCTGACCTAGGTTTGGATCTCAACAAGTTTCCAACAAAACCCTCAAAAAATATCATCCCTCTTGGCAAACCAGAAGGCAGCGTTGCACACAAGGTACACATCACAGTCTCATCCGAGATAACTCTTATGGGTGACTGCAATACTCATATGTTTCCAGTCTAGGAAGGAGTGGGGATCTGTGGTTTTGTTCTTTCTTCATTAAGAATTAACCCTGTTAAATATTCAATTACTTCTATGATTCAGTCATCTTTAACCATATGCATGCATGCTAATATTTCTAGTTTAACCATTCATTCACAAGCTAACAATCAATAGACAGTAAACATTCATCTACAATCACACATAACACAAAGTTTACCATGGTTCACCCCCTCCTAGGGCTACGTCCACACAGATCTAGCTCTATACTCTTTTATTTAATCTGCTGCAAAATCTTATGTTGCGCGCATCACATCTCAATAAAATAATCAAGATCGAGGGTGGGAACCCTCTATGAGGCAGACTAGATCACACCAAGTTCCTCAGCGTGTGACCTGACCCTCAAAATCAACCTTATTGGACTCTTCTACAACCTTATTACAATTGAGAGTCTCACATAGTGATATGGTCCTTTTCTTTCCTTAACTGACATCTGACATCCAACATCCCCCATTTTCCTAGACCTCCTAAGTTCTTATTTATACTATTTTTCAGGATTATAGACGTTACAATCTATATCAAAAACCCTAACCCTAACATGGTTAGGATTTCTTGCCTACGTGCCACATTACTTTTCCTCTTGCATGTTGTTTTTCCTTATTTTTCTGCATGTTTCTTTCTTGCCACATGTTGCGTGCACTCCGACATTAGTTCTTCCTTTCCACATTTTTGGTCTTTCCTCAAAATAGATCCTTATCCAAAATAGGTGTGCACCCAAAATAGACTTCCTTCTCACAATAGGCCTGCACCCAACAAACATTATCTATGACTCATAAAAAAATTTCCCTATTTCTTGACATGTTTACTTCTAAAAGTGGAAAAAGTTGGTGTCTGAGAATATTTGCACCAGAATGAAGAATGCATAAAAGGGGAAAATTAGCAATATTCAGAAAGCCATAACGCTTTTCTCAAAATTCATAATTGGGCAAGAAAGAAGTCGTTGGAAATATTGGAAATATCTTCCAGAGGAGAATCCATCTATCAACCCAGAAAAATGATTTGGGAGACATAAGTTACAATCAATGCAAAGGATGTTACGAGGAAAATCTTTCTATGGCATGGGGTAAACCACAATAGACAGAATGACATGCATAAATCAACTCTAATCTCAAGTATGTTATATAAATGAAAAATCTAACAAGACAATATCAAGAGCCTACCTCGTACGGATGTTCGATGAAGACCAACGTTGAGCACACAACTCAAATCTTTATACCTACAACTTGTCCTCAACAACCAAGATACACAAGCATATGGTGATAATATATAATTTTAGCATATAAAATAGCATAATCCATTAACATACATGAAAAATATGCCCATGGAATAATAATTATGTTGATACTGAGAGGGGGGTGAATCAGTCTCAAGTACAATTTCAAAAAAAAATCAACTTATACTTTAACCAGATTATATATTCAATTATATCCAATGAGAAATAAACAATAGTAGAAGAATTACACCAATACACCACAATACACCATGCACAATATATGAGAAATAGTCAATAGTTATTATTCAATGGAAGCTACAACTTCCAAATATAAAGGGAGGGATAAACCTCCAAAAGGAAGATACAATCCTCCAACATCAAGAGAGGGTTGACCTCTCCATCCTTTCCCCTTCCTGTTGATACTAAGAGGGGGGTGAATCAGTATCAAGTACAATTTAAAAACCTTTTTCAACTTATACTTAAACCATTCAATTATATCCAATGAGCAATGAGCAATAGTATAAGAGTTACACCAATACACCACAATACACCATGCACAATATATGAG
>ML782862.1:431818-452549 GCA_009831015.1 Picea engelmannii | reverse complement strand
TATTCAAAAATTCATTTCTCCTCAACCATGAGGATCCATGTGACATGCCACATACCACCGGAAATAGCATGATGTATACTATCCATTCATGGGTGTTGTATATGCATGTGCATTTTCCTTCATGTCCAAATACCTTTATCAATGTTGCGGTCCAAAACCCATGACTAGGGTTGACATCAATGACAACAATCAATCTTCCAACACTTCCTTCCACCCAAGAATATATCAGAGATAATAAAACTTTACATTAAATTATCACCATCAACCAACCATCACATAGAACCTAATAATGCTTCCTGAGACTTCTTCAACTTCTGCAATTCTTCACTTCTTGGAATACTCTAATCCTGTAGATAATATTACTCAATGTATTCTTTGAAACTCCTCCAAGTTTCACTCCTTTAATCCTCCCCAAAAAAATGAGTTATAGAGAAAATGGTAGACCTTATTCAATTCTAGTTTATTCAGGAGAGCGAACTTGTACATAATTCCCCGCACTCAATATTTAACATCATATTCTGAAATTCGTACATAGGAAATGAAAGCCTGTACTCTTTCCAATGAAATTGGTCTCACATCATTTGGATTCTCTATGAAGAAGTTATGACTATTTTACCCAGAACACATGTTTATGACTAGCTTCAGGACTAGTCAAAAACCCTATCTTCCACAGAGTGTATCTCCAACATTATAGAGAATAAAGATCTGAAATTTTTACCACACGTACCTAGATATGTCTTCTCAATAGCCTCCAAATTTCACCATCTGAATCGTTCTATAAACAAAGTTATAGCAAAAATGGTAAGATGACCTGTGAATAACATACCTTAGAACACATCACCAAGAGACTTCATCCTCCCTTGAAATTTGACCTTCTTTACTTCAGATTTCCTCTAAAATTTGACTTATATATCCTTGTTCACTAAAAAACTAGTGTGTTTAAAATGAATGTATAATGATATGTATTTATACTCGTTATGTCACTTCCTTTTAACATTAGGGCCAACATGTAGTTTCTTCTTCAATTTACATTGTCGTCTTCAAAAATTCATTTATCCTCAATCATGAGGATCCACGTGACATGCCACATACCACCAGAAGTGGCATGACTTATACTATTAATTCATGGGTGTTGTATCTGCATGTGTAATTTCTTTCATGTCTATCTACTTCGATCAACTGTGGGGTCCAAAATCCAATGGCTAGGGTTGACCTCAATGACTACAACCAATGACTAGGGTTGACATCGATGACAACAACCAATTTTCCAACAATATCCCCCTTTTTCATTGATGGCAACACTCATGCTCCCCCTATCCTCATGCTCTTGATTTCTCTCCCTCTTTGAAATCAATGGAAAAGGGTGGGGTTGATCCCCCTGAGTTTAATGGCAAAAGGTAACTCTTTTCTTTGGGGTTGCTTCCCATGAACATATAGCACTTAATAACACTTCATTTTTATGGTCTCTTTCTTCCTTGGAGATTTTCCGTGGATCTAGGACGTATATGTTACTTTTTCTTCTTGTTGCAGTTGAAACCAATATTCATGAACCTTCTTCTTTGATTTTGCATCTTTGTGAGTCAAATGTGAGAGTATATCCTTGATCACACATTTTACTAACACTGATTAGATTATGCTTCAAGTCTTCAACCAATAAGACATTCTTTTCTTTTACATTTTTTCTTCCAAGCTCTACAACACCTTTTCCAAGTATTTTGGCAGATGATTCATCTCCAAATGCAACATTGCCACCCTTTTTCTTCAAGTTGATGAATTTGTCTAGATCCACAGTCATGTGTGAAGAACATCCATTGTCTATGTGCCATTCATCTTCTTCTTTACATTCTTCAGCAATCAATGATATTCGACAATTTTCGTTGTTTGGAATCTCTTTCCTTCTCCAGACTGTGGTTGGCATAGGGACATTTGGCACAGGAGCATCTTCATTCATATATTTGCAATCTTGTGCTTTGTGACCAAGATAATTATATTTGTATCATACAATATTTTTGTCCATTAATGGGGAAAATAAATTATAACTTATGTTGACAAATCCATGATTGTTTCCATATCTTCTATTTACACCATTCATGTATTTACACCAATCTTCCAACAAATTCAAATATTTGCAAGATATTAATTGGACGAGAAAAGAGTATTTTTATTAAAATAATCAACAGAAATTTATAGGTGACAAACTTTTGTATCGGTACATCTTAGAACCGAGAAACTAAGTTCCTTCCAGCTGGGCCTCCACCGCTACAATCCTCCACCAAAGGCAAGCTCATATAAAGAAGACAATGAGGTTCTCCATCAAAGAAGAAAGGGCTTGGGGGATAGACAATGAGGTTCTCCATCAAAGAAGAAAGGGCTTGGGGGATAGACAATGAGTTCAAACTTTAAAGGATAAAGGGATGCAAACTCAATGTGAAGTGAAAATTTCTCCAGAGTATCTTTTTTCTAAAAATTTGAATTCTCTCCTCTTCCATGGCTTGGATATGGATCAATTTATATCCTTCACATAGAACTGAAGGGTTGAGTCAGAACATTTCCATTATATGGAAGGTCAAGAATCATGGATATCATGAAATGACATGGAAACCCAACACAATCTTTAATTTTGAGCACCAAACCCGATGTACGCGGGTTGTGGTGGAGCAACCTATGTATACACTTGTTGTCTAACTGGTAGGGCGTGTATATGTGGAAAAATGTGTTTTTTTGGCTCTGGAAGGTGAAAACGAGGACTTCAAGTTTGGATAGGGAAATGGAAATGCCATCCAAGAAAGTTCCATGGGTGAGGAAAAATTAGCTATAATAAAGGAAGATGATTGGTGGCATTAAACAGAATAAACATTTATGTGTTTTTTCCCAAAATTGTGTATGTATATTTTTTTTCTAACAAAAATTTATTTGCATGCACATTTTCTTGTAGAATTTAGAGGTATGGAAAGGCATTTTGGTTCCTATATGAAAACCACAACCATGGAAGATGACAAAGGGTCCTACATCCATGGAGAGGAATTTAGAGGGATACATGTCAGCATGGGAAATGCTGAGACAAAATATAACAGAAGAAGAGACACAGGGAGGAGACTGCAACTTTGAGAATCCTGCGGAGAGAAGTGAAAAGTTATAGGGAAGATAATGAGAATATTATGAAGGATCGGGAAGAGATACTTAAGATCTTGAACATGTTGAAGAGCAAAGAAATAAATATTCTGGCACAAATCAAGCAGCTAGTGCTAGGAAAGTGACATCATCCAGATACCATAGTAGAAAGTATGAACATGGGAATGGCAGGAATTCAAGGAGCATGGGCAGGTGCCATCATTCCCCAGAGTAATCCACTAAGAGAGCTCATGCAATTTCAAGGCTAGGAAGCAACCCAAGTGTGTCCCCTATGAGGATACAAAGGAGAAGGCCTGAGGGAGACATCTTGCAAGGTGAACTCAAGAAAATCAAGCCACCTACCTTCAATGGTGAGCATAGGAAGGGAGAATAGGATGAGGCCTGGCTAGTGGAAATGAATAAATATTTACATCTGCATAATTATCCATCCAGGGTAGAAATAAGAATTTTAACCTACCACTTGCAAGGAAATGAAACCATGTGATGGGATCAACTTAAGCAAGCAAAACACCTTGATGAGAGGAAGGTCTCATGGAGGCAGTTCAAAGGATATTTCCAAGAGAAATATTTGTTTGAGTATTACTATGAGAAAAAGATGAAATGTTTCTTTGAACTCAAGTTGGGAAGCATGACAATGGATGAGTATGAGAAAAGGTCATTTGAGTTACTGAAGTATGTGGACTTCATAAAGGATGAAAAGGTCAAAATAAAAATGTTTTTAATTGGTTTACCCTCTTTCTACAGTGACAATATACAATATGATAACCCAAAGACTTTGGAGGAGACCATAAGGAGAGCAAGGCATTTTCATGAGGAGAGAAGAGGGAGGCCATTCTTCCAAAATACTTGGAATGAAAAGATGAAAGGTAAGAAGGAGAAAAGTAAAAAAGTCTTTAAGCCACCCTTTTTCAAGAACAACTCCCAAGCAAATCAACAAGGATAGTCAAACCAAAACAAGAAAAAAACAACACATTATTTTGGGAAAAGACCAAGGCAGTAGCCTGTACAATGTTGGGAATGTGAGGGAAATCACTTATATAGGGAGTTTCCTCACAAAGGTGAAAGAATGAGGATTGTTCACAACATTCAAGAGGCTAAAACAATTGAAGACATGGGAGGAAGCATGTCAAGGATTTATGCAGCCTTGGACAACAAGCAAGTAGATTATCAATCCCCCATGATTGAAGTGGAAGGTAATATTGATAACCATCCCATAGAAATTTTAATTGATTTTGGAGCTAGCCATAGTTACATAAAATTTAACATTGTTGAAATATTTTACTTGCAAAGGGGAAAGCATAAGAAATCTTGGTTAGTTCCAGTTAGCTACAGGAGCTAAGAGAAATATCAATGAGTTGGTTAAGGATTGTCAAATAGACATGAATGGAATCAACACAAAGGTGGATGTGAGAATTATACCTTTGGGTTCATATGACTATCTAATTGGCATGTATTGGTTGGAGAAACACTATGTTTTCCTAGACTATTACAATAAGACAATAGGTTGTCTTGATAAGAATGGATGACAAGACAAGATTCAAAGCATTCCAAGAGTTGTAGTTGTTAGAGAAATCTCATCGATACAGTTGAAAAAGTGTTTCAAGAAAGGATGTCAAATTTTTTCATCCCATATGGAAGAGGCAGTAACATGGCAAGTATTGAAGACCATCAATCTTGAAGGATTTTGAAGATGTTTTTGGGGAAATCCCAATATTTCCACCAAAGAGAGACATTGATTTCTCTATTGATTTGGTGTCGGGATTTTCCCCAGTGTCCAAGACACCTTATAGAATGGGCACACCAAACTCAAAAGAATTTCAAATGCATCTTGAAGAGTTATTAAAAAAGGGGCATATATGCCCAAGTGTGTCACCTTGGGAAGCCCCAATTCTATTTTTGAAAAATAAGGATGGAACCTTAAGGTTATGTATTGATTTAAGGCAGTTGGATAAGGTCACAATAAAGAACAAATATAATTTTCCAATGATTGATGATCTCCTTGATCAACTAAAAGGTGCAAGGATATTTTCCAAGATTGACTTGGGATCAGGATATCATCAAGTGATGATTAAGTAAGAGGACATCAATAAGACAACATTCAGAACAAGATATGGGCATTATGAATTCACAGTAGTGTCATTTGGGATATCAAATTCCCCAATTTTTTTTATATGTCTGATGAATGGAGTGTTTAGGGAGTGCTTGGATAAGTTTGTAATTATTTTCTTGGATGATATTCTAGTCTACTCCAAGACAAAAGAAGAGCATGAACAACATTTAAGAATGGTGTTGCAAATTTTGAGAGAAAATAAGTTGTATTCCAAACTAATTAAGTGCATCTTTTATCAAAATCATATTCACTACTTGAGGCATATTATTTCAGTAGAGGGGATAACAGTTGATCCTAATAAAATAGAGGTCATTAGAGGATGGTTAGTGCCAAGAAATGTCACATAGGTCATATATTTTATGGGTCTTGTTGGTTATTACCGAATATTCATAAAGGGGTTTTCAAAGATTTCAAACCCAGTCACTTCTTTGCAAAAGAAGGGAGTGAAATTTGAATGGACTCCCAAATGTGAAGAAAGTTTTCAACAGTTGAAATATATTTTGACAAGTGCACCAATATTAAAGATTGCAGACCCAAATGAAGACTTTGTAGTGTGCACTAATTCATGAAAGGAAGGGATCGGTGGAGTCCTCAATCAAAAGGATCATGCGGTATGCTATGAATCTAGAAAATTAAAGGAGCATGAGAGGAATTATGATACACATGACTTGGAGTTGGAAAAAATTGTCCATGCATTAAAAATGTGGAGACATTACCTCACGGGTCAAAGGTTTGAGCTAAGAACAGACCATTATGGTTTGAATAATTTGTTTGGACAACCAACATTGAATACTAGACAAACTAGATGGATGGAATTTTTGAGTGATTATGACTTTGAAATTAAGCACATAAAAGGAAAGGAAAATCAGGTGGTTGATGCACTTAGCAGAAGAGCTCATGAAGTGCACATTTTAGCCATTAGCATGGTCAACACAGATTTAAAGGAAATATTTTTAGAGGTTGCAACTTCATACCAACAATATGTAAAATTAAAAGAAACATTACAGCAAGGTAGTTTACAACATAAATTTAATTGTTATTAGTTGAAAGAGGATGGAATCCTCATGTACAAAGGAAAAATATATGTGCCAAATTCAGAAGAGCTGAAAAATATAGTGCTGAGAGAAATATACAATGTGCCATATACTGGGCACCCAGGATATCAGAAGATAATTGCAGCTATAAGAATCCAATACTTTTGGCCAGGAATGAAGAAGAAAGTGGCTAATTACATAGCCAGGTGCCTAGAATTTCAAAATGTAAAATCAAAGTATAGACATCCAGTGGGGTTGCTACAACCACTACCCATTCTTGAGTGGAAATGGGAAGTGGTTACAATTGATTTCATTACAAAACTTCCCAGAATAGTGAAGAATCATGATTCCATCATGGTGGTGGTGGAAAAATTAACAAAAGAAACGCATTTTATTCCTGTGAATACCAAACACAAGGCAACAAATATTGTAAAAAATTACATGAAAAAAGTTGTCAGGATACATGGAGTACCTAAGGCAGTTATTTCAGACAAAGACTCAAAGTTTACCTAAAATATTTGGTAAGGTTTGTTTAAAGTATTTGGGACAAATTTAAATCTGAACAAAACTTATCACCTAGAGTCTGATGGGAAAATAGAGATGACTAATAGAATCATTGAATACATGATTAGAATGTATGTGATGGATCAACCATCAAAGTGGGAAGACTACATCCACTTAATGGAATTTTCTTACAATAATGGGTATCAAGCTTCATTAAAAATGAGCTTGTTTGAAGATTTGTATGGTAGGAAATGTAACACACCAGTGGGTTGGGATAACCCAATAGACAGAGTTGTCATTGTGCCAAAATTATTAAAGGAAATAAAAGAGCAGATAGTGAAGTTCGGGTAGAATTTAAAGGCTTTCCAGGATAGGCATAAAATTTATGCATACAATAACAAAGTTTTTATACATTTTAAAGTGGGTGAACATGTTTTTTTCTCAAAGTGAAAGAAAAGAGAAGTTCGATAAGATTGGGTTGCTGCCTAAAGTTGCCAGCAAGATATTTTGGTTCATTCGAAATATTAGAAAAGATAGGGTCAGTTACATACATGCTAGTATTGTTTGCATCCATGAGAGTGCATAATTTTTTGCATGTATCATTATTAAATAAATATGTGTCTGACCATAACCACATAATTGATTGGACTATGATCCAGGTGGAAAACGAAGGGGATTTCCGGGTGGAATTAATATGCATCCTGGACTGGAAAGTCAAAGTGCTAAGGAACAAATTCATAGGGATGGTAAAGGTTCAATGGACCTGTTATGGTCCTAAATATGTAACATGGGAGCATGAAGAAACTATGTGGGAGAAATACCTGCAAATGTTTTTCAATTTTGAGAAAAATGAAAGATAAAAAAATGCAAGACTCCATTTTGAGTAGCTAGAGTTCCATGACCACATCTTAGAGTCATAGAAAACATGTGCTAGGGGGGCCTGATAAAAGAATGGATCATTCCTTGGGTTGATCCTAATAAACAAATGGTACATTCCTTGGGTTAATACTAATAAATGAATGGCTCATTCCTTGGGTTAATCCTGATAAATGAATGGTACATTCCTTGGGTTAATCCTAATAAAAAAATGGTGCATTCCTTGGGTCAGCAAGTTGAAGGGAATACGAGATTTTTGTTGGACTGCTACTGGAGTTATTAAATTTCAGAATTTTATTTCTTAAAGTATTGTGATGTAAATTTGTATATGTATATCAACATAGTGTGCACCAAGGATGACGCACAATTGTAGGGAAGGGGGAATGTAACATCCCCACTATAATCCTCATTTTAATTATGCATAATGTAGATATGAATATGGCTATGGCGAAGTGATGTAATATGTGAATTGTATTTACTTTTTTAATAAATATAATGTGACACCAGATGTTGGGAATATGGATAGAGATGGGGGATGATTTATCCACAAAAGAAGGAATTCCTAAGAGTTTCATAGAGGGATCCAAGGAGGAAATTAATTATAAGTATTAATTCAACCCAGATTTCTGAATTTTATTACCATTGGGGATAACTTCTATTTTTTGTTTGAATGTATGAGAGCCCAATCATTAATTATCTATAAGGGGTGGGTGTAGAAGTGACATCCATAGTTATTGGAAATCATGGGGTTGTAGTAAAATTCACTTTGGGTGGAGTGATAAGTCAACCATCTTGGGAAAATAGAGGAAATTCATATTGGGGGAGAATAAGAAGTTTTTTATAGAGAGTTTTTGCATGAACAACAAGGAGAGAGCAAAAAAAGAGAGCACTAGAGATAAAATAAGAAGGTTGGGTGAATTATGGAGCATGTTGTAGTGTAATGGAGATGGAAATTGAAGAGATAGGTTTTCATTCCTAAAGAGTGAACTCTTGGGTGAGTTTCACTAAAACCACAAGTGTTGTTGTTATTTTTCTTGGTAGTGTTTTCTGGCAGTGAGTTCCCTTGAGTTCCCAACAGAGATATTCTTGGTTACCTATGCCAGAGAGACCCTCATAAATGATTGGGACGTTCGATGGAATGATATCAGTGAAGGGGTACATTCCTTGGGTTGGGCAGGTCAAGAGGAAGAGAAGTAGATGAATTTCAGGATAACTGTAGGAAAATACCAGTGGGTTGTGGGTTATTTAGTTTTGAAGGGACTGTGAGAAAAACCATTCTCTTGTGGATTCCTAGCCTTAGCTCGGGGGTGACATTCTATTGATATTTGGAGTAGAAGGTCTACGGTTGGGTGGAACGTCCTTCCCAAGCATATGTTTGCACAAACGATTTAAAAATTTAAGTGTTTATTTATTTTTCTGAGTTATCTTATGAGTTTTATGGCTTTGTTTTACCCTGTACATGAGAATGGTTGTTATGTGTTATTGTAGATGTTTTTATGGCTACTTTATGTTATTTTAGAATTTTATAGATGCATTTAATTATGGGGATCAGATTTTAGTTAAAGATGTGTTCAATTCATAGTTGGTAAGCTACAATAATTAATTAGAAAAAGACATTTTTGAATTTATGTGTTTTTATGCATGTAATTTCCCTGGTTAAGATGCGATATGTTACATAAACCTAACCCTAATCAAGATCATTGGAATTATTCTCACTCTGGGTATGAGAGGTTCCAAGAGGCTCTATATTATTTCATGCTTCTCAATGGATTACTCACATCCCCAAGCTAATTATGAACCTCCTCCAGTGTAAATTGCATAAAGAATTCTAATGAACCAATGGCTAGAATTGAGGTGGTTGGTCACCATTAGAAGATAGCATTGTGAAGTCTCCCATCCCCACTCACATAGACAGTACATGTCCTATCACTTATGGACATATCTCTCCTAGAACACATATACTCTGCCTCTTTTGATCCTGTAATAGTAACTGACAATTCCCATTCCCATTTAGATTTTTTTTCTCTTTTGGGAACCAACACCTTGGCATCTATTTTCTAACATTCCACACTTCATTGGACCTTGAGCTAGAAGAATTTCCTACCTCCAAAAAAGTATTTATTTCTCCTATGTATCTTCCCGGCCTACTTAAGGCTCCCATGATTTTTCATTCTTCAAATGTTATAACATTTCGCACTGGCTATTGCATCAAAACATTGAAGGGCCACACCAATTATATCCTCTGTGTTAATTTCAATACTTTGTTGTTTGATGAGATTGTTAGGATTTGGGATGTGAGGACAAGAAATGATTGAAGGTTTTCCTTTCCCTTTTAGACCTTGTGATAGTCGTTCACTTGAACCATAATGGATCATTGATAGTTTCCAACAAGCATGATGGGTTTTGCATGATTTTGGATTCTTCCACAAGTCATTGCTTGAAGACACTAATTGATGATGAGAACCCTCCTATTTCATTCATCAATTTTCCTCCCAATGACAAGTTTATTCTAGATTGGAAATTTTATTATCTACTAAGTTGATTATATCCTCTCTCCAACGAAGCCATCATATATCTCTCTGCCCCTTCAAAGTTGAAGTTTTGGTACTACTTTACATGTTACAGTCTAACCATTCACTACAAATATAGGACTTAGAGAATTTGAGAATCAAAAGGGATATTATAAAAAGAGGTTTTTGTATATCGTAAACTCTTGAAGCATTGTAGTCTCAATGTGCATTTTTTCTACTTTGAAATATCTGGGTAGCTTCAAAGTTCTACTGGAAAATGCATTCTCTCATCTCCATTGTTGGTGTGGTGTTGACTGGCAAAGAAAATTACCTAGAATGGTACAAAAATATTAAACACACTCTTATATTTAACAACTTGTGGGATGATATTTGTGAATTTGAATCAATTAGTGAATGTGAAGTTGAATTAGAAGGGAAATGAGAAAGCAGTAGACCTACCATACCTACAGCAAATAGGGAGTGTGCCATATGGAAGGATAAAGACAAGAAATTGTATGTTGTGATTGCTACTATAATAAGTGAATAGGTGAAAAATCATATTGTTTCCATTAATGACTCATATTGTTCTTTGAAGAAATCAAATGATTTGTATGACTCTCACTCAGAATTGGAACTCATACAATTGCTAGTGAAGCTCTTCAACCTAGATTTGAAGAATGATGATCACATGTCTTTGGCTTCTAATATCAAATCCATAATGCATTACATTGATGCCACTGGAGTAAATATAGACCTTCCTCTCACAGCCTTCATTAAGGCCCTCTACCCTACATATTCTCACTACCTTGAATCCCTACAAGCTAGTGGTCAAATCAAATCCACATATTTGACACTTTGGTGGAGAAAGTTGCAAAACATGAGAAATCCTTTGGAAAGAAGTCATATCATTCCACTGGTGAGACAATGTGCCTTGTTCAAAAAGGGAATAATCGATCACATGGTGATTCTAGAGGAGAGGTAGTAAAAGAGGACGTGGAAGAAATAATTTCAAAGGCAGGGGGGTAGACACAACCAAGGTGAGAGATCTGATATTCACTATTATCATTGCGGAATAATGGGTCACATGAAGTAAATAAATATAGAATCCCTTGGGAGAATATCAAAGACAAATTGAATAAAAAATAAGACAAAAGTAAAACATTAGATCTGGCTAAAGGTAAATCACCTAAATTTGTTCATTATATTGTTTCCCATTGCAATATAGGAGTAACTAAATATTTGTCTAAGACTTCATTTTCTTATTGGAGAAATGCATGGTTGTTTGACACAGGTGCAACCTACCACGTGACCTTCCGGAGAAACTTTTTTGAATATTTCAATGACAATGTAGATGTCATAGTTTATTTTGCAGATAAATCAAGTCTCAAACCTTAGGGAATTAACACTATTGGGATTAAATTATCTAGACTCCTAGATTTTCTTTTGCATGATGTGTTTTATCTTCCTGAGCTACGAAGGAACTTGTTGTCCCTTGTGCACATCCGACGACAATGCCACTCTATTCATATCTTCAGTAGCAAAGTTAAAATATGGAAGACTTACGACAACATGATCACTATGACTAGAGTCGAATATGGAAGACTGCTGAAGTTTAAAGGGACATCTTCTCATGCACAAAATTTGGCATACCTCTCTCATCATTATGAAGGTACAATTCCATCTAGTCTCTTGTGGCATGCTAGATTTGGTCACATTAATTATGATAGCCTAAGTTTTTTTGTTGAATAAGAATGGTGCTTCTCATTTTCCTACTATTCCTAGGAACTTGAAGCAATATGATGCTTGTATCCTTGGAAAACATAGCAAACAACCATTTCATGATACTACTTCTAGAGAATGTAGAAAACTTGGACTAATAAATTCTAATTTGTGGGGCCCCATGCCCATTCCATCTGCAAATGGCAATAAATATCATGTTGTTTATTGATGATTACACTAGGATGTGTTGGTTATACTTGTTGAAAGATAAATCATAAGCTTTTGAAACTTTAAAAAAAATTCATGTATAGATTCAAAATGACGCTCAGTATCATATTGGCTCTCTTTGCACTAATAATGGAAGAGAATATACATCTAATGAATTTGAAAACTATATTTTCCAACATGGGATCAAACATCAAACCAAAAATCTATACAATCATCAACATAATGGTGTAGCTAAAAGAATGGACATGACTCTCCTAAATATGGCTTGTTCCATAATGTTTTTCAAAAATGTAAAATTGATGTTTTGGGCTGATGCAGTTCCATGTGAAGTTTATGTGAAAACCATGTGTCCATCTCATGTTCTTCAAAATAAGACTCCTTATGAAATGTTCCATGGTTGCAATCCTTCGATGAGGCATCTTAGGGTGTTTGGTTCCACCTGCTATGCCTTAATTCGTAAAGAGCAAAGAAACAAGATTGTTGCAAGGAGTCATAAGTGCATCTTCTTGGGGTATTCAAATACCACCAAGGCATGTCATATTTACGATGAGGTAAACAAGAAATTAATTCTTTCTAGATATGTAATCTTTCTTGACTCCTCAAAGAATTTTTTTTTTTTTGAGAGGTAGCGTGATCATATGGATAAATTCGCTCATGTAAAGACATGTCATGAAATTGGATGAGATTCCACATATTGAAGGGGGGATCCCTATCTTGGATCAATCTTTGGAATCTCCTTTTGAAGAACCATCTCCACCTCATGAAGAAGTTACATCCATTTCATCAGAACTTGAGGTTCATTTGGATGATGTGATTGAGAGGATCGAAAGGATGAATCTTGATGATAATTCATCACAATATCAATCAACTGAGAAACCTGGACCATCTCAAAAAGTTATAGCAAAGTGGCTCTTAAAGACACTTGAAATTGGTCATCCTAATGAGGTCGGAAAGACATGAACCAAAATTTCAACAAGACAAGATGGAGATGATGTAGATACTTCAAATTTAGGTGATGTAGATGATATGGATGTTTCATATTGTTGTGATTTGAATTTATCTACTAAATTTGAACTAACTTCCTTTGAAGAAACCACTTCTCATGATGAATGGAAAGAATCCATGCATAAGGAATATGATGTTCTCATCAAGAATCCATGCAGAAGGAATATGATGCTCTCATCAATAATGGGACGTGGAAGTTGGTGGACCCTCCATTTAGAACCAAACCAATTGGATTCAAGTGGGTATTCAAGAATAAGTACAAATCATAACCATGTTGCACACAAGTGCTCTGGATGAAGTAAACATTGCAGGACATTAAAGTAGAGTACGGTCAACCCATATCAATTGTATGTGACAATACCAATGCAATAAACATTTCAAAGAATCTAGTCATGCATTCAAAGACAAAACACATTCCAATCAAATATCACTTCTGAAGAGAGAAAGTCATACAACAAAATGTCAAGCTGGAATATATTGGCACAAAGGAACATATTGTTGATATATTTACAAAACCTCTTCCTAGATAATTATTTGAGTATCTTAGACAAAAATTAGGGGTGGTACCAATGCCATCCAATCACTGAAGAAGTACAAGAGGAGCACAGGCTCAAGGGGATCTACGGAAAGAGAGAAGGTTGTTGGTTGTAGAGAAGAAAAATAAGAGTACAATGTAAGGGGGAGAATATCCCTTTGCTATAGATGTCAAAGGGGGAGAGTATAGAGAAATGGGGAGATTTGAAGAAATATATGGAACACATATGGAAGCAGTCAACTTAGATGAGAGCAAAATTGTGAGACCTATGGTCACAATCAAACTAGAGGAGTATCAAATTGACTAAGGGTTTCCATAAATGACAAAGGGGGATATTTTTGGAAACAATGTTGTCATTGATGTCAAAGGAAAAATGATCATATTGTTGGAAACAATGTTGTACAATGTTGTCATCACTGTCAAAGACATAAGGCCTCTATTTGTTGTGTTGATGATTTCATGCATGTCTACCCTATATGAATGAAGGCGAGAATATCTCGTAGCATTGATGAATTTAAGAACGTCTACCCTATGTGAATGAAGGAGAGATGACAGGGGAAGATTACTAAAGCCAGAGAGAATAAAAAAATACAAAGGAAGAATAAAATGTTAATGCACGTTAATAAGGTTTTATGTGAATGAAGGATGACAGTGAATAATCAATTTGAAGTTCGACAAAACAATCAGGTAAATAGAGGGATGAGATAGAGAAGGTGAAAACGTTGTGTGAGTGATCACAGTTTGAGGGAATAGAGAGAGTCGAGCACATGATGAAGTATTGAGAATGCGTTGAATTTGAGAGAGACGGCAAGGCAAAACCCATATTGATATATCCCATATTTGTGAAAGAAAACAATATCAAAGGATTTATAATGCAAAAGTGTTTTCACTAAGTTTAAATATGAACGAGAAAGTCATAGAACCTTGTGCAAGGCGTTAAATTTTGTCATGGAGAACGGTGGACCCAAAATAGGTTAAATCATGACCGTTGATCTTCGGATATTGATGACTATGATCAAAGGATTGTGACCTCGACATATTGAATATCGGATACCAGCTTGAAAACGCATTGCCAAAACTTCTGGGGGGGCCAGTGGCTCGATACCCCGGTGTCTTGGTATCCCGATGATCTAATATTAGCATAACAGATATCAGAAGGAAAAAGTGTATGCAAGTGTTAAAGTGCCAGGGGCCTGATACCAGGTGGGTCGATGCCCATTGGGCTAGCTCAAATGCCACATCAACAGCCACATTAATGACACATAGAGGCCATGACATCTTCCACACCAATTCCATAACAAGAATTCAAGCCAGTACGATGGTCCACATGGAGGCCACCTCATATGACACGTCAGCACAGAAGCCCTGTGATGAGGAGATACATGTGGCACCTGGTGATTTGTTCCATCAGAAACAAAGTTCCATGACAAGGTTCCAATACTAGATATCGAAAGATTAAAAGTGTGCACAATGTTAATGTTCTGAGGGGTCAGGGGGCCAAAACCCTGGTAGTCCCAGTGACCCAGTGGTTTGAACACAGAGCAACAACGTTCCATGTGGGATATATCGCATACTGAAAGATCATAGTGAAGACACAATGTTGAATTTTTTATCACCTAATGGTCAATGCCACGATATAAAGCACATCATCCAACACACATAGCACAGGTCCACATGGAGGTGATGTTAGTAGCCATGCACATGGCCACGTGTCAGACCTCGTACAATGCCACATCAGTCAGGAGATGCATATGAACCCCATGTGGAGACCACATCATCAGCCATGTCACATCGATATATCAGATATCAAATGAATGGTTGAATGCGTGAGTGTTGAAGGCCCGGTAGGCCGAGCGCCTAGTGCCCTGATAGGCCCTATGGTTCTGATGTCAAGGGAAATTGATCAACGAACGAGATTGAATCATAGATATAATCAGACGGTGCATGTGAGGTGAATGTTTGTAGGTTGGTGCCTACAAACATTGCATAGAAGAAATAAGGATTAGGGGGATAGAAGAAATAAGGCATAATAGATAGAGGATGTTGTTAAAGCTTCATAAGGAGAGTAAACTCCTCTAATCTACATAAATGCGGATACTGATTCAAAATTAAGGATCCCCTCCTAATATTATAACTCACGATGTTATGTTTTGTTTTCTTTCTATATATGTTATCATAAAATATACTCTAAAAGGTCTGTTGACCTAAAATGTTGATAAATCTTATTTAATCCTTCTTGTATAGGTCATACCAAAATTTTCCCCATAATTATAAAATTTTGAGATCATCACAGGTTCCTAATGTATTTACCTTACTACGACTAATTTTCGTGACCCTCATTGTGCATCTACACTTAGAATATTTTTGGAAACGGATGTTCACTTGTGGGTGTAGAGCATTGTCCCGATTCTCCCAATGTCTCTCTTATCCATTGTACCAATTGTTTGTTGATTCACTTGCTCGCTCGTCTCAATCCTTAAATCATCCTACCATCTCAATCCCTATGTGTTTTCTATATTAATCCCCCCACCCCCACTGCTTACCTCTATCGTTCGCATGTTTTGCTTGTCTTCTCTCTCGATTTTCTACCACCCCACAATGCTTTACATCCCATATTGTCATGTTTCCCAATGTGCATTAAAATATACTTTCCAGAAATGAATACTAATCGTATAAGTGTTAATATTGTCATTAATGACAAGCTTCTTGAGACAACTTCCCATAAACTTAAATACTAATTATCATTAAAAATCCTTGAGTTAAGAGGCCCAGAATGTGTTAAAGAAAAAAATTGTATTTCGATAATACCAATTTGAAAAACGTTGTTCATTAAGTCCATCACCTTGGTTAAGTATGACAACTCGAAGAAAAGAGCAATTTTGCGGAGACACTATCAACCTTTTGGGATGAGAAGACCAGATATTCCATTGGTCACAAGCCTACATGTATTATTATGCATTACCACCCCCAGAAAAGAATTCAAACAGGATTTGGACATCAGGAATTGCATTGGCAGGTTGTGTTCCAGAAGTTTATGATTTCAAGGAACTACTTTCATGGTGGTTTGACAAGTTTGATAAGTAACGGAGAATTATTCAGTTGCAGGGATAATCACCCATCTCTTTAGATCCTTCAACTTTTAAGAGGATGTTCAAGTTCCCTAAGTTGATGATTATTTTCAAGAGCATCGAAGCTGAGGAATTCTTGAAGACAAAGAATGGAGGATTCAATCTTCTACAAGACTACCTTGAATACCCTACAATTTTTCCTAAATACCTCTCAAATATTCAGGTATGTTCATTAAAAAACATGTACCAAGAAATGGCATGGTTATTTTCGAAGATTATCGGATGGGAATCTACGACTATTATTCCTAAGCTTGCTTTTTACATACTGTATTTCTCAATACATGAGAAGGTTGTCTTCAACTGGGCCATGATTATTTCAAGTGAGTTATCTTTTCAGCTGGGAAATTTTTGAAAGAATAAAAGGTTTTATATGTCTTCAGATTTTATTTTCGTCGTGACTTATTGTTACGTATTCAATGGCCTACCCTTGGCTAAAAAGGTTAACTATAAATTCAACCATGTGAAAATGTGGTACCCCACACTCTAGAAACAAAAGGTCGCATATCACTTCTATGAAGTGCATAATAATTTTATCTCTTCTTTCAAAAAGCTAATCCATGGATCCAATACATCGAGATTATCCTTGGAATCTACATCTTTCTTAGGTGGGAAATGAAGTTTTGAAGCCATGGAAACATTTAGTGTTATCAGACTCTACTATTCGGATGAGAAACCTTCATATCTACCATGCTATGTTTTTGATAACAAATTTATAGTTGAGATATGTAAGCAATATGAATTTTGAGGAAAAATCAGTTCATCCCATTACCATGGAAAATTGGGGAAATAACTATAAAATGCATTACCCATCTTGATGAAATATCAAGTCAGTTTGATTTATTCAATCTCAAGAAAGCAAATGAAATCAAGGGTTTCGACCCTAATCAGATATTTATGACACACATGACATATGTAGGATATAGCGTGCCATTTTCCAAAACATTCTTATTTGGAGAAGAAGAAGGCGACAATCAAAACCCTCAAGGGTTACCTATGGAAAAATTGCAAGAATATATTGAGGCAGTCATTAGTAAAACTGATTAGCACAGACAACGCGGAAGAGTTGTGAATAAGAGAAGTTCACGATCCCCAAATGTTTCTTAAAAAAGAGGCCTACCCAAAGGAAAACCCCATATTTCATTTTAAGAACAAAGAAAGTCCTCGATTGATAATTCTGATGATGGAGGAGAACAAAATCCTCCTAAGGGAAATCTTGAGAACCCACACAAACTTCCAATTTCTAGTAAGAGGAAGAAAGGTACAAATAAAAATGGAGAAAGTGAAGACATACCTGGAAATAAAATTGTCCCAGAAGATATGGAACTTGATGTAAACATTGAAGAAATAGAATTTGCAGGTGAAGCACATGGGATACAAGAGAGAGGGACAATTGCAAGAGAATTGGATACTCAAGAGCCAATTATATTTGAAGAGGAATCACTTACCCTGCATCATGCCACATTCAATAGAAATTCAAGAAAGTAATTGAAAATGTTAATTCAAAAAATAAGAGAATCCAAGAGAAATGGAATTCAGAATTTGACTTTCAAGGGGTTCCACCCTCAAAGGTCATAGAATTCCATGAGGCCACAGGAGAGGATTTAAAAATGTCAATTGGAGATATAGAGAATTGTTGACGGGCGAAAATGAATTCTCGCCAACTGGAAGAATGGATCCGGTCCGGGGTTGTCTAAATAACCCAATCCATTTGGGATGATCCACCCTGACAGGTTTAGCGGCTCCGTTGGCCGATCTAAGTCCTAGGAAAATGAAAGAAACTAACTAAAGGAACCAATCTAAATGAAAACAACAATTAAAGCAAACTAATAAACAAATCTGAAATAATATATACAGTCTATTGTCTAATATTATACAGCAATAATTCTGTGAAATTAATTATCAACTATCAACACAATTAAATCTTAATCACAAATGTACAATATTTACAGATTACAGATTTTAAATGAAAACCTGCAAAAATCATTTGTAGATTGTCCTATGACAGCAAAACTATTGTTTTTTTATTTTTATATCTTTTATGTGAAAGAAGAGAAATAAACAAAACTAACTAAGCTGAGTAATTAAAATAATAATCCTAACTGTAAAACTGAACTATATATATATCTATCTAAAATACTTAAATAACACTAATATACTAACCTGTAATAACGCTTTCCAATTTGTCCCGTGCAAAGTATTCAATTCAGCTGTTCGATGGGAGGAAACCCGCACCAGATTCTTCACAGGCTTCTCATAAACAAGAAGCAGCAGTGCTCTTTTGAATATAAACCACAGAACAAACAAGACATAAAACTGACAACAATCTTATGATTTACAAATCATCACAGTTAGATAAATCCTTGTGTGAAGATCTGTACAAAATAGTTCATTTAATGAAGAAGATAAATCTTTACTCATCAAATCGAAACGGAGTAAATGTTGTGCTAGAACTGAGATACATAAGACATGGACAGAATTTAAATCACAATGCATTAACCTGTAATAAGTCTTGATGTCTAAAGTAGTCAATGACTTAATCACAAATTAGAATGCACAAAACCTGAACGAAAGTGTGATAAATTGAAAGCTAAAGCTATTACAAAAGATCGACTTCCATTCAAGTCCGTATCATCATAAATCCATAGTCTTGTTCTCCCAACAGTGATGATGGGTTCTTTACAAAAAATAACAAGTATTTAAATGCCACAGGGTAAAACATCCCTGTGGGAATTATCAAAACAGTTTACAAAAAATCTGGGAACAATCTCCCAAGTCTTCTCTATTTCTGCCTATGACTAACAACTTAAAACAAAACTATATCTAAACTGCCACAGCATGTCCAATTTGTCAATGAAATTCGTAGGTACCTGTAGGTAGACAAGAATAGACAAATTTAGATAATGTTTTATTGATAAAATTAACAAAAATCAAAATCTTAAGACTAGCTACAGAATCTTGCGATTTTGTAGCTGGTCTAATTTGAAAACAGAATCGTTTTAAATCCATCCAAAACTAACAAAAATATATTTGAATTATTAAACCAAATCTTTAATCATTAAATCAACACAAAACAAATCGCTCATGCCAGAAGTAACCAAATCTTTATGCCAATTTGAAACAGACAGAAATCGTGTTCAACCAAATGGTAATAGAGATACATGCAATTTGTTCAACACTTGTTATTACCAATTCGGAGCAGATAGAATCGTTTAGACAATTTGAAACCAATGAAATCATTTTCATGAATCAATTTCAATCGACACAAACTGTAACCGATCAAACAAATCATTCACATTCATTTAATACAAACGCAATATTTTATGTTGACTTAGAAATTAACAAAATCGTTTTTAAATCCAAAACTAACAGAGTTGTTTTTTCGAATCAATAGATTACATTGTATTTATCAAACCAATCTCTGATATTGATGCATTGCATACATAAAATACCATGCTAATTCAGGCATACAGAATTGTCTCAAAATCAAACCAAAAGAAATGAATCGAACTATCTTAGAGCCGACACAATCGATATGCTAATGCAAAATCGTATCAATCAAAACATAGCTATGTCCGAGTTTAGCAAACAAATCTTCTGTACAAATCAAATGCAATCATAATCCAAAACGAAAATAATCATTCAAAACAAAATGAAATCGTTTTTTGAACCTATTCGAACAGAACTAAACGAAAGCAAACCCAATCGATCATATTAATTCAAACCAATTCGTAAAACAAAATCGATGTTGAAATATTGATACGGATTTATGTAGGAACACAATGAAATACATAAATACACATAAATGCGGAGATGCAACGGAAATAAGACTTCATTTCATTAATAACAAATGACTGAAATATGCTTACAGACAGAATGGAAATAAACTAGCTAGGGCGCTGGTAGCTTATCTCTGAGAAGAGATGTGTCTGCTACTCGCATCCGTGAGAAGA
>ML782862.1:351576-408240 GCA_009831015.1 Picea engelmannii | reverse complement strand
AAAATAACAACATCTAAAATAATAAATTAGTTTAGATTCATCTTAAACACTTAATAACAATAAAAAAGTAAAGTTGACTTAGTTTTTTTCCACCGGAAAAATTCTCTTTATATTCAAAAGGATATAAAAATTTACATACAACAGCCTTGTCAAAATCAAAAATGAAACTACAGTCGTGAAAAGTAAATCAGAAGATCGATTTCTTGAAGACACCTCTTCAAATATTCAGCAAAATTGGTGGGCCCTCGTTGTTGTCCTCCCACCGGGAGTATCTTAAATGACCAAGGAGCAAGGAAAGCGCCTGTTTTGACAAGGTGTCATCATCTCTATTGTTTTCTCTGTAGATGTGTGAGAAGGAGAGACTCTTTACGTGCCTTGTAGCTTCTAAAGTTCTTTCTTTCTAGCACTCCAAAGCAACCGCCTAAAGATCAACTTTTCTGTTGAGCCAATCAATAATGACTTTGGAGTCACCCAGTAATTGCAACTCATTGATATCCAGTCTTTGAGCCAAGATGAGAGATGCCCATGCCCCCATAAGTTCCACCTTAGTATTAGTGCCTTGCCCACAATTGAGCATCCAACAGATAGTAGAGTGGGAGTTTAAGAGGATTTTTCCCCCCGCCCCACAAAGATTACCTCCTTGTTGCACAGCTCTGTCAAACCAGGCTATGACTCTGTCAGTTGGAAGAGTTAAAATGGTTCTGCGGGTAGGAGGATCTTTTGCTTGAATGCTAGGAGTGGCCACCACTGCTAATATGTTTTTGACCACCCAGAGGGTCGATGGGAACTTCTCTTCAAATAAAGTTGCATTCCTAACAGTCCAAATATTCCAGCAAAGAAAGGTTGGTAGCGTAGGAAAGGTTTGGTGGCTAGAAAGCCAAGTACTGAAGCAATGGCTCATCGAGGTCCCGATCCAGTTCCCAAAAAGATTTAAAGCTTGTGTAACTTTTAACCAGACATCTCAAGTGAATATACAGTTCACAAAAAGATGAAGAACATTTTCACATTCCAGCTTGCACAAAATGCATCGGTTAGGTCCCGCCCAGCCTCGGATCTGGAGATTATCCCAAACTAAGATTTTATTCTCTATCAGCAGCCAGATGAAGAGCTTGATCTTCATGGGGCAATCCCATTTCCAAAGATGTTTTCACCAAGCCACATCTTGTTTTTTCCAGATCAAGTCAGCTATCGCATGGTACACGTTTTTGACCGAGATCTTCCCTGTTTTGTCTCCTCCTGTCCAGATGAGGGAATCTAGTCGCTCCTGAAGGCGGATACCAGCGCCAGATAGGTTTTGTATGTATCGGGTCCATTCTGCCACGAGTTCGTTGTCCAGATCCAGCATGGAGCCCGATAACCAGGTCTCCCCTATCAATCCGCAACAAGGTGGGTTTTTTAAATGAAACAGAAAATGTAAATCTTTTCTGTGTAAGCATTCCAAAAGCCGAGGTGAGAGCATGGCTCTGTTGCCCAAACCCATGATGGTGTCCCTTCCAATTTCAATCAAGGATCTAGAGCCAGGTAGCCACGCTATCCAATGAAGTAAGATCAGGAGAAACTTTAAAAGATGTTTCCAATTTTGAGAGCCTCTCAGAGGAAAAGCCGAAGCCGATCTGAGCCAGAAATGAACTGATTGATGGGAAATGTATTTATATTTTATAACCTTGCTCCAAATGCCTAGAACCATCAGAATTCTCGAGAGCGTGTTTGTTGAAAGCGCCTTATAAAAAATTTGCAGATTTCTCAATCCCCAACCTCCCAGCGATTTGGGTTTAGAAATCGTCTCCCACCTACAGAGATGGTAGCCTTTGTTCTAATTGTTGTCATTCCAGAGGAAGGCGAAGATAAACTATCGAAGCTTCTTTAGCACAGATAGGGGGATGTGTGCCAGGGCCATCCAGTACATCGGAAGGATTTCCAAGACAACCTTGATTAAAATATATCTTCCACCCAAAGTTAAACATCTATTACACCAGTGTAGGATTCTATGTTCGAACTTTTCAATCAACCATATCCATTCCCTTGCAATATAGCTTGTTGGTTTGATGTGGAAACCAAGGTAGTTGAACCCTCCCACTAGATCTCATGTTTCATTACCAAACAACAAATTTAGTTCAGTCAGGAACTCGTCCCGAGCTCCTGAGGCCAAGAAGATAGATGTTTGGTAGTTGATCTTCATACCTGAAACAGAGAAGAAAGTGTTAATAAGTTTGTAAATATCTGACCATTTAGACAAGGTTGTAGAAGTCATGATGATCACATAATCAACAAAGAGAAGATGCAGAATCTGTGTCAGTCTCGATACTCTAATCCCCGACAGGTTTCCTTCCGCTTGACTTTTTTTCAACAAAATACTAAGACTCTCCAAGACCAGGATGAAAAGAAGGGGTGATAGGGGGCAGCCCTGTCGAAGCCCTCTCTCATAGTGGAAGACCTTGGTAGCTTCGTCGTTGATCAAAACAACAAAGTTGGTCGAGGAGATACAACCCATCACCCAATTCATGGTGACCACCCCAAAACCACATTGCAGGAGTATGAGGCATAAAAAAATCCAGTTTATACAATCAAAATCCTTTTTGAGGTCCAGTTTTAGGAGGATGGCTTGGAGCATTTTTGTCTTTATACTATGAATGCACTCCTGTGCAATTCCAATAGCATCGAGGATTTGTCTCCCCTTTAGGAAACCAAGTTGTTCATCTGATAGTGCCCGAGAGAGAATGGGACGAATCCTCTTGGAAATGATCTTGGAAATAATCTTGTAGCAAAGATTACAAAGCGAAATGGGGCAGTAGTCCATAAACTGTTGGGGTTTATTGGTTTTAGGGATCAGAATGATATAAGTGTTATTTAAATTCTTTTTAACGATCCCTCTGGTTCTCAAATCCTTGATTACATCCAATGGATCTTGTCCCATTAAATCAAACTAATGGAGGTAAAGTTCCACCGACCACCCATCGGGACTAGGGCTTTTTTCTTTTGTGAAGCCTTTAATCACCTCTAGAATTTCCTCCTTTGTACAGGGAGTTTCCAGGGCTCTTGCCTCCTCATCAGTTACCATTCTTGGGAAGAGTCTAGCTGTTTCAATCTGAGCATTAAGGTTGGTAGCATTCACTTCCTGGTAAAAATAATTGAAGTGATTAAATGCCGCATGTTTGATGTCTTCTGTCCTTTGATGAAGCCTCCCATCCTCTTCCTCTATTTCCCACATATATTTTTTATTTCTGCAATGACTGGCGAATCGATGGAAGTAGCGAGTGTTTTTATCTCCACTGGTAAGCCATAATGCTCTGCCCTTCAGGCGCCATCTATCCTCTTCCTCACAGAGGATTTTATTATGGGCTTCCTCTAATCAATGCACTTTATAATCGAAGTTGACTGGCTATGCGTCCTGTGCCTTCATCCTGTGTAGTTCCTCCAGTTGACATTCTATTCTACTCAACTTTGAAAATTCCAAGGTTTTTTTCCTTTTAAGCCAGATAATAGAGTTTTCTTTTAATCAATTAAGTTTCCTCTCCAAATTTCCCTGTGCTTCCCCTAGAATCGAGAGAGAGGTGTTAGACCAAACTGCTTGAACAATCTGGTCAAAAGAATCCTCCTTCAGCCAGGCAAGATTAAACTTAAAAGGATATTTTGTCCCTGGTCTTCCTTCTCCTAACTGAAGGCATATAGGGGCATGGTCGAAGAGAAAAGGAAGATCTACCCAGGCCCGAATTCTGCAATTGGGTGATATCAAGCCTTCAGCCACCAAAAACCTGTCAATTCACTTAGCAATGCTGGATGAAACAAATCTCCCATTTCGCCAAGTAGGCATCACTTCCGCCGGCTCCAAGTCCACTAGAGCATTCTTGGTGAAAAGTTGCTTGAAGAAATCTAAGAGTGGATCCTCCTTATCCCTTTCTCCCCAGATCTCCTTAGTGCTAGTTGTCAGATTCAAGTCTCCCTCTATGATGAGGTCCTTTATAGCCAGGAGGCCTAAGAGATATAGTCTCTCCTAGAATGATCTTCGGTCGATACATGGACCATATGTGTTGAGCAAGGTCAGATTAGTCTTCAGTTCTAAATAGATACCAATGAGTAGAATCCCTCCTGGACTTAGCACTGGTGTAAAGTAAAAAAAGGTAGGATCCTAGGAGGCCAGGAGTCCACCCGAGGTTCCCACTAAGATAGCTGCACAAACCATCCAATCAGGTCTAAGAGAGTAGAGAAAATTTCTAGCAGCTGCAGCATCCATAAGTGTTGCTTGGAGAAAAATAATAGACGGATGAGTCTTCACGAGGAGTCTTCACATGGAGGCAAGTTTCAAGGGTCCTCCTACCCCTCTAATATTGAGAGAAAGTAGGATCATGACTTGGCCTAGGTAAGGGCTTTTAATCCTCTAAGCACCCCTATATTCAAATCAATAACTTGTGAGGCTGAACTTGAAGCCTCTGTGACTGCCTTTTTACGTGCATTGTGGGTTTTAAGTAGCGAAAGATCCAAGCCTAAACCCATGGACCATGAGGGATCTGTTGCTGATGTCTTTCTCACTCCCGAAGAAGAACAAAAGTCGCCAAGGTGATTGGATGGTTGGATGAGAGTTTTTCCAAGGTACATCAGAATGGGAAGGGAGTCAAAAGGAAGTGTGGCGGCATGTGTGAAGGAATCCAGCATGTGGTCCAGTTCTTGTGTAGAAAAAGGCAACTCAGAGTATCCTGGTAGTGTGGTGGGATCATGCTCTTCGTCGGGTGTTGGGGGAGTCGGTTCAACCGAAACCTATGAACTGGTGGAGGCATTGAGGGGAACAGGGCAGGGCGAGGAGGAAGGGGAGTGTGAGAAGGAGTCTAACTCCAAAGGTCCATACCTAAGAGGCTTTGGGGGCAGATTTGAAGAAACCAACTCGCTAAGGGGAGCAGGGCATTATGAAGAAGGTGGAGAGTGTGAGGAGTCAAAATCCAATGGTTTAGACCCAGGTGGATCAGGGTGCAGAAAGGAATATGCCAACAAGTTTAAAGAGAGCCTTTCTCAAGCATAGAGAGTGTTGTAAAATGAGGGAAAGTGAATTTTGAGCTTACCTATAAGCGAATCATCTGGTGGTTAAGGGCTCATATCCCTCCTCTGATGTATATCCACCTCTCCCATCAAATCTGGTTGTGTATCATAGCCATCGAAACCAAACTCCTCCGATGGGTCCTTCTCTAGCACGGTAGGAGGGAACTTTGAACAATCTCTTCTCAGGTGGCTTGTTCTGCGACAAAACGAGCACTGAAATGGGATCCCTAGGCAGTCTAGGCATTGAGCTATAAGATGGCATCTCCATTCTATCTCCAAGATTTCTGACAGCCCAACATGGATGTCTATTTCCACTAAGACCTTAGCCATTCTTCTGTCTGAAGCAGCAAGCGAGTGAGAGTCCACCCTTAGGAAATTCCCTAAAGATATTCCAATGAGTTCAAGTGCTTGTTGGTTCCAGAGCTGCAGATGGAGGTCTAGAATAAGGACCGAGATATGCCCATAGCTAAAGTATTCCGTAGATGGATTGAATCCTATCCTCCATCTCTTGAGCATGAGGCTCCCTCCCCCAAATGCCCAGAACTTATCGAAGATGTGAATAGTATCCTCAAGGTTCTTAAAAATGAAGCCTAGCCGCCCATGTTGGAGTATGTGGACCTTCGGAAAATATCCTAGAAGAGGTTTCCAGGTGGTTGTTATCCAGTCTTCCAATCTTTGCTTACATTTATCCTTGTAAGATAGCCTCCCAACAAGGGCACAGAGAGCCAGATTCCATGCTTCAGAGAGGCCTACGTCCATCCCAAGCACTAGTTTAGGATGTTTTTGTTTGGGCTTCCAAGCCTTGTGCATCTTCTTAATAAAGCAGTTGTTGTGTAAAGAAGAGGGTCTACCCAGTTGACTGCCAGCCGATTGGAATTTCCCACCTAACTTCCTACCCCTATGGATAGGAGACAGTGGATTTCCCTCAATTACCGACTTCAGATTAGTTCCTCCAGTAACAAAGTGAAGAGGATGACAGTTATGTGGTGGAATGGGAGGAATAAGGGGCATAGAGCCAGGAGCAGGATTCTTGGGATCAACAGAGAGGTGTGTTCTCCGATAGTGGGAGCTAACAAGCTCATCAATCAATGCTAATATATTTGGAGTCCCCTTCCTCCCCGTCAGTGGGATCCGAGCCCACAATCTCCATAATGGGAGCTTCTAAGACCACTAGAGGAGTAAGACTCCTAAGCGTAAGCAGACAGTCAGAGGCTGTAGAGACTGAAAAAAAGAGAAAGACCGAAAAAACTAAGGCTACTAGCTCCTTGAGAGTGGGCCCAAACCAAAGATTTAGAGTTTGAGAGTGGTTTTGAAACCAAGAAAAAAAGGTCTGGGTGTCTCTTAGAACTCCTAACACATCTGCAGAATAGTTAAAAGAGCAGCAAAGATGAACAAAACATTTAACAACTAGAAAGACTGTAGATTCCTTAAGACTAAGAAGGTGGAGAGTAGAAGTGAAAGCCAGTAACCAGGGGTGAACCTGTTCCTCCAGAGCGTGAATAAAAACATTGCTGAGTTAGAGAACAGTCCATAACTGCGAGAACCTTAAGTATAGGGACATGTCTCTACAACATCAGAACTACGAAAAAGAATAGTCTACAACAAAAGGAGTAGCAAACTCCTAGAAACTAGTTGCAAGATGGAAGGCTGGAGCTTCCCCCAGATCCAGTCTTGGAACCAGTTCAACCATGGTTATAGAGCCGAACATTTCCATGAGCCATATATGAATATATGTACATAACAACATCTAAAATAATAAACTAGCTTAGATCCATCTTAAACACTTTCAAGCACCAAGAGGGATCAAATTTCTTAAGGTGTAACTTTTTTTTATTCCATGTCAAATATTAATTCTTTCATATTAAATCATAATAAAAAAATTTACACCTTAGGAGAGATGTTGAGGCTTAAAGTTACAAAAAAAACATAGTCCCCCTAATTAATAAAAATAAAGTTCCCTTAATTAAAAAAACAACAAAAATAATAATAAAATAAAATGAAATAAAAAATAAAATCGGATTAATAAAAAACAACAACAACAATAATAAATGAAATGGAATATAATTGATTGAGAAAGAGAGGAGGACAATGGCAGGAGGAGTTAAGGGAATTGGTTAGGAGTGATAGTTTAGCAATTGTGGCAGGAGTGATAGGAGGGGGCTTGGATGTGGTAGTTGAAGCAGGAAAAGAGCAGGAGAAAAATAAACATTTAAGGAGGCAGTGGCTAGAGGGACCAACAAGCTTCTAGGAGATGTCACGATGGCAGGGAAAGTTAATAGAATGCCCATATCTGACCAACTTGTAGCTGCAACAAGTATGAGCAACAAACCTGACAAGAAATCGCAAAATGGTTATCTGGCTAAAATGGTGGAGAACGTGAGGTACGAGGTCACATCTCCATTGGTTGGAAACTACATTTAGTATATGAAGGACCATGCAGTTATTGAGAAATTTATGGGAATTTGACCCCCAGAAAAAGCCTTGATGGTATGGATAAAGTCGAGATGGAAATTCAAAGGGGACATAGACCTTAAGTTGGGGTCCAAAGGTTTCTTCACAGTAATATTCTCCTACTCTGAAGATAGAAATATTTTTTTTTATGAGGGACCTTGCTTTTTCAACTCAGTAGGGCTCCACCTGAGGTATTGGACGGAATGTTTCTCCCTAGAGAAAGAGGACTACATGGAAGCTCTAGTATAGATCAAATTTTATTCCTTACCCCATGAATTATGGCATCTGGAAACACTGGAAGGGATAGGAAATACTATGGGTTCGTTAAAAATTTTGAGATCACAAAGGCAACAAGGTATACCTCTTATGCAAGAATCGGTGTCTATATGAATGTGGCAGGAACCTTACCATATTCAATCATCATTTCTTTCCACGACAATGAATGGGTTCAAACCATTGATTAAGAGCACATTTTGTTTAAATGTAGGAAGTGCCATGAACACATACACCTTTTCAGAGACTTCCCATAAAACACAACACAGGAAACCATTAAAGGTAAAGAAGAAAGGGACGCAAAAGGCTTTGCCAAGATCCCCCAAAAAATAAAAGCAGGACGAAAAGGAAACAAACCCACAAGGGAAACCTCAAAGAAGGATGCGAACAACTTCCAGATATTAGCTTCGAAATATCACAAGGAGACAAACATTGAGGGTAAGTACGTAGAAACAGAGAAAGGACATGATGCAGAGAAAGTATCAGAAGTCAAGCAAGAAAATATCAATAAACTTTGTCACACGGATCAGAGCATAGTCATCCCAACGATGGCAACCGGGGAAATCAATATGCAAGATCTGGAGGACAACAATGATTCTCAAGAAGAAACAGAGAAGGAGGATCCCACTCAGTACTCAGAGATGGAAGATATGGAATTAGACATCAAAGCTCTGATATCCATTCACAAAGAGAAAGAGGTTAATAATGTTGCTTTTTCTATATGAGATAATATGAGATGATATATGATCGATATATTATTACAATTATGAGTGTTCCATATATAGAGAGCATATGGTGACTATCCATGAAAGGATGCATCCCTTGGATAATAAATAACTACTTATATATTATATATATTATACCTTGTATTATAAATATTATGTCATATATATATATGGAAGAATATCTTCTTGATGTTGTCCAAACATCAACACTCCCTCTCAAAGAGGGATACATTCTTCATCATGCAAACGGTAGCTCGAATCATCTGTCACAGTCTCTACGATTAAGCAACACACAACTACTCCAAGTGATTTGTTAGTCTCCATGCCAATCAATTAGTAGCATACAACTACTACAATGTCATCCAATAGAACATGACTTTGATGATACATAGTAGTACACAACTATTGTCCAGTGGTTCACAACCACTGCTAGTAGCACACAACTACTATCCAGTGACACACAATCACTGCCAATGGTACACAACCATTGTAGTAGCACACAACTACTAGCTAGAGACACATAGTCTCACGACTATGCATGTGTTCCACAGTTGTCACACACTCAATAGAGTGTTACGTGACTACAAGGACCATTATTCCTAATCAGGTCACCGTATGTGCCATGGGAAGAATGTTCCTTCCAAATGTTAAAAGCCACTCCATGGGCTACAGGGACCATTCTTCTAATCAGGTCACTACATGTGTCATAGACGAATGTCAATCCCATACCTTTTTCTCTAATTAGGTCACCATATGTGCCTAGATAAAATTTCATTATTGTACCAACCTCCCTAATTTGAACACCATCTGTGCCATAGGGGGCAGACCATTCATCTTGATCAAGTCACCATCTTCTCCACAGGAGAATGTCAGTCCTAGACCATTTTCCACAAAAAATGTCAGTCCATGATATATCAACAATATGTCCAACCTGAACCATTCTCCACGGGGAGAATGTCAGTCTAGCAGCACACTGACTATCCACAATGCAAGAATATCAACACTCCCTCTCAACCAAAGGAGTAATCTCCACAATCCCCAGCTTGTCCTTGAAGTATACAAACTTCCCTTCGGACAAGGGATTCGTTAGAATATATGCTATCTTCTCATTGGTGTAGATTTACTAAAGCTTCACTGCTCCCTTATGTACCATGTCACGAATGTAGTTGATATCCACAAGACTTGACCTATCTCATCCTACAACGGGTGGCCAGTGCCCTGGGGATGATCAATCTAAGTCATCTTGGACCATATTTGACATATAGAGGTTCCCTCATGAAACCAATGTTTAAGACATATCGTGGTTCCCTCATGGAACCAATGTCTCACAAGAAATATCTAGGTTTCCTCATGAAACCAATGTCTTGGTTCCTTCATCTGACCATCTGAGGCACGTCAAGATGAAATCCAAATTCCCTCCTAGTATTCCATACAAGACCCTGTGGGGAGAATGTCTCATGATGCTACTACCTCAAACATCTCTAGGACACATCGAGGTTCCCTCATGGAACCAATTTCCCCCAAGACATATCAAGGTTTCCTCGTGAAACCAATGTCTTCGTTCTTTCATCTGGCCATCTGAGGCACATCAGGATGAAGTATACATTACCCCTTACTAGTCCACACAGGACCCTCCGGGGTGAATTTCTCATGATGTTGCCTCAAACATCTCTATGACACATCGAGGTTCCTTCATGGAACCAATGTCCCCCAAGACATATCAAGGTTTCCTCGTGAAACCAATGTCTTGGTTCCTTCATCTAACCATCTGAGTCACATCAGGATGAAGTCTACATTCCCCCTACTAGTCCACATAGGACCCTCCAGGGAGAATGTCTCATGATGTTGCCTCAAACATCTCTAGGACACATAGAGGTTCCCTCATGGAACCAATGTCCCCCAAGACATATCGAGGTTTCCTCGTGAAACTAATGTCTTGGTTCCTTCATTTGATCATCTGCAGCACGTTAGGATGAAGTCTATATTCCCCCCTACTATTCCACACAGGACCCTCCAGGGAGAATGTCACATGATGCTGCCTCAAACATAAACACATTGACACAAGCTTCATGTGATCTCGACTAAGAGGGTTTTGTCACTGCTTCTCATGTCCATCTTGATCAATCCACACCAAATACTTGCATTGATGTTGCCAAATGGGAGAGAACTTGCTTCACATGCACCCATGTCTAGCTCAACACAAACCGATCCCGATTAAACCAATGAGGATTCTTGGGATTATACCTCATGATCTCATCCTACAATATATGACCCATTGACATTAGATCCACGAATGAATCATATGAAGGGATATCCACTTGCCTTCAACCCAAGAGCTATCTTATGAGTTTGATCTTTTGAAAGAACGACGAGGCTTCCAAAATAAACATACGCAACCCTTTCGATCTTCATGCCCTCACTCCCCTCTATGTGTAGTCTGTATAGAAAATGAAATCCAAATGGACGAAACGCGTTCAGAATCGAGGGGATTTTTAACCAGGGGAAGCTCCTGTCTAAGACACGCGTGGTGGTGGCTACTTACATTTCAACGACGAGAATCCTTTCACTTGCTTTTTAAATACATCATCGTTGTTCCACACGTTGATGATGACCCATGAGCTAGGAAAAATCAACAGAACATGATTTCCCGTTCTACAAGCTCAGCCAGTCTTTGTTTCCTGGAAGGGCCACCCATGTCCCTAGAGTCGGTTTATTGTTCACCACTACTTCAATGTCTATGGGAAATAATTCTCTGGTTCTAAGTCTATGCATGTACAAAGCTTCGACCTGTTTAACGTCGAGCTTCAAGATTTCAATACTCGATATCATTCGTTTAGAGTGGGAATGAATGGGATGGACTAGAATGGACGATGTTCTAAACTTGATAAAATTACATCTCTCTATAAAATGCTTGATAGAAGACTCATTATCCTTCTTGGTGGCCATGTATGCATACTCCACGCCATTTTATTTCAACTATGCTTCAAATGTTTGGACTATCCTCAATCCAATTCCCAAACACGTGCTTTGGAAAACTCGAAGACCAAGAATATAACTTGCCTTTTTATATCTTGGATTCGAAGATTCCTTTAGCATGTCTTCAGCCGAAATATTTCTACCGCACACAATGGTTTTGATGCAAGCTATCTTCTCTCATTTTTTGGGGTCTCCCGTGAGGGAGTCAAGCCCAGTCTTGCTCTGATACCATGTTTATTTTTCTATATGAGATAATATGAGATGACATATGATCGATATATTATTACAATGATGAGTGTTCCATATATAGAGAACATATGGTGACCATCCATCAAAGGATGCATCCCTTGGATAATAAATAACTACTTATTTATTATATATATTTATACCTTGTATTGTAAATATCATGTCATATATATATATATATATATAGAAGAATGTCTTCCCGATGTTTTCCAAACATCAACAAATAATATCCAGGTGGGACAACTCCACAAGATTCAAAAATACTTACTCAAAGGAAAAAACAAGGGTCCAAACCAGGAAAATCCGGCCTCATACTCAAGCCTATCCTTCAAGAAATCATTTCTCCTAATCAAGGTGGATTTGTGGAAGCTCACCAAATTCTTGATTGGATAATTGTGGCCCATGAATCCATTCACTCTCTAAAAACAAGTAGAAAAACGAGAATGATTTTAAATTTTGACCTAGCCAAATCATATGACAAAATTAATTGGAACTTCCTAAAAGAAATATTGGGAGCCTTTGGTTTTGACCCCTCATGGATTTCTTAGATCCACAATCTGATATCCTTTGCCTTCTATTCTATTCTTGTCAATGGATCTCCCTCCCCAACTTTCAAATCTTCAAGAGGGATAAGGCAGGGGGACCCTCTATCCCCTTACCTCTTTATTATTCTAGCTGAAGGATTGGGGCGATTTTTGAAGCAATCCCTTTCAGAAGGATACATCAAGGGTCTATCTATCAACCCCCAGAGTGCCCCTCTGTCACACCTCCAATTTGTGGATGACATCCTACTCTTGGGTAGACCCATAGTGAAGGAAGTCAGAGCTCTCAAGAGAATCGTAGACATTTTCATGACATCCTCAGACATGCAAGTCAACCTGAATAAATCCAAAATTTTATTTTTCAACACCCCAATCTTAATTCAACGTTGCATTTCTAGAATCGTGGGATTTCAAAGAGCCTCCCTGCCCTCATAACATCTTGAGACCCCTCTCCTATACAAGGATATTCCCAATCTCGGTTGGCAAGAGCTCATGACTAAAGTTGAAGACCGCCTAAATTGTTGGACTCACAGGTTCCTAACTCTGCCAAGAAGAATTCTTCTAATAAAATCGGTTTTAATGGCTATCTTTTTTTTGTTCTTGCAACTCTTGCTAACATCCTACAGAAACTCTAATCTATTCAGAGGAATTTCCTATGGGTAGGTTGCAAAAGAGAGAAGAAATGGGCTCTGAAATCTTGGGAGAAATTATGTGTCCTAAAATCTCAAGGGGTCCTGGGTCCTAAAGACCCTTTCAAAATGGGTCAGGTGCTAGCGGAAAAATATTTCTTGAGGTGGATCAAAATCCCCAAGGCTCTATGGGATAAAATATGGCATGACAAATATACCAGGGACACCTCCCCAAAGGAATGGATTAGATTAAATGACACTCGACCAAGATTGATGATATGGAACTATTCATGGAAGAAACAAGACCTGGTGCAAAAGCATAGCTTCAAGGAAATTCATGATGGCAGGTCAATCCTATTTTGGGATGATGCGTGGGAGAAATTTCCAACACTTAGGTCGAAATAAACTCTCCACCAAATCCAAGAGAAGATGATAGGGATAGGATGGATGGAGGTTTTCCAATAATGGGAAGAGACTCAATAGTCGGACAATGGAATGGAGAGAACTTGGAGAAACCTATTGGAGTGGCCAATTGAATGGGATGGGGCCTCTTTCCATACCATGGAAGACATTCTAAGAAGTCTCCCTCCCCAGTGTGTAAGGGACATGATATTTTACGTTGGGTAAAAATGGAGACGAGAATTTTAGAGTTAGAGAGGCGTAAAAGGAAGCCATGGGGACCTTGAATATGCTCAAAATGCCAGTTTGAAACAAAGTGTTGAATTCTCACCAGTGGCCCAAAATCGCGACCCAAAATCGCCATATTTTTGTGGCTAGTGGTCAATAAAAAAGATTTAACATGAGATAGAATTATAAAGAGAGGATTTGCCTAATGTGCTACAAGGAGGTGGAGACTCTAAACCATCCCCTAAGCTCATATATAGTTTCCTCATATCTATGGGATCGAGGAGCCCTTCTATTTCACATTGTAGACAAAACCAGACATGACATAATAAAAACATAGAAGAGTGGAGAGTGGATCTTTACCAGAATCAAATTGTCAACATATTGTGGACCCTGTTCCCAAGATCTCTTTTCATGAATCTATGTAAGGCATGAAATAAAAGGATATTCGAACACCAATATCTCAATCCAGACCAGATCTGGCAAGGAATCCTCTATAACATTCTAGAAACTATGGCCATGGTCGCCTGCCAGACGAAAGACTGGCTCACAACAGGGAACATAAGCGATAATTTTAGTAACTGGAACATCCAATAAAGTAATCTGCCAATCTATCCATCAACCGCTCGCACCCAGAAAAAGCAAATAAGGGAGAGTTGGGAGATTTCCCCACCATGATTATTTAAATTGAACTTCAACGGGGCCTCTAACGGAAATCTTGGCCCAACAGGAGTCGACGACCTCTTCCAGGATTCCTCACGGAGAATCGTAAGCCTCTTTTCCACCAAAATTGGGCATAACACAAATAATTCGGCTGAGCTTGCAGGAATCCTCTCAGGGTTGAAAATGGCAGAAGAGAACGGGTACACAACGCTCATAGTAGAAGGGTATTAACAAATCCTAATTTCAACACTATATTCAACTAGAGTTTATTTTCTTTTTTAATTTCTTATTTAGGAGGGACTAGCCACTTTGTGTTATATTCAATCGTTATTATTTATATTTCCATTGTAATCCCTCTCAAAATTAAGTGTGTGACAATATTAAATATTTCGTTTGTTTTTTAGTAAGGGATATCAAAATATCATGTGCAACTTCAAGGAAAATACCAAGACTTTAAATAATGCTATGGTAAGACAAGGTGATTCAACATACTATTCAAAGATGACATACTATTCAAAGATGTTAGAGGTAAATTTTATTGAATTCATATTAATAACAAAATTTTAGATTAAATTTTTTATGAATATTATGTTTGAGAATGTTATGGAAATTTTTAAAGAACAAATTGAATTAAAAAGTGGTGAACATTAGTTTTTGAAAATGTGAATTTTGCATTTTGGAAACACTGATTTCAACAAATAAAGAATTTTCAATCATCTCAAAAGATTTGGGTGGATCATACTTACATAGTCAACACGACTCTTGATGCATAGTGCATACCATCTATTCCATCCAATAACACAAGTTAATGGAGTTATGCCTCCTTTCAACTTTCCGTCACCCTATATTTTGATTGACCTAAAATCCTAGTGCTTTTCCACAATGATAACTAGCTTTTGAAAATCATGATAAGCCTCACCCCTTTATTTTGTTTCAACGCAAAAAATAAGAGATGGTGACTTTAGCTAAAAATTAATGTTGTGTCTCTCAATTTGTGACATACAATCTTGATACTCTTACCTTGGTTCACAAACCTAAGCTAGAGTCTATTATTATTTGTTTAGCGAACTTGTCCTTGTCTCCCATTACATTCAATTCCTTTTTCGACCCACTCTGAAACAACACAGAACCCAAGCTCCTCATAGGATAAAATGAACAAGTATTTAGAGTGTAGGCCTTAATAACAAATCTACTAATAGACATGGAGTTTAAATATTTTTTCTAAGCTCGCTTTCAAGATTATTATTATGTAGATGAGATTTTGAAACCTACCTATCATCTTGCATAACCATAAAATTGTCCTTAAGTTCGTATTAAATTGCATTAGTTGACAACATCCCATTAAGGTTTTTGTTTCTCCTTAACTTCTCCACAAACTTTGAAAGATATTTTGTAGATGTGTTAAGGAGAAGAAAAACAATTCCAAAATGCCATAAACATATACGATAACTATTCCTCACACTACAACAAAACTTATGCTAAACAAATAAAAACACTTAATGTACACATTAAGTGTAACTAAACCAACAAATAATAACTTAAATCATAGAATAATCACAACTCAATCTCACATTACACTATAGGTAAATAGAGTAACGTGATGACTTTCAACATTTGGTGACGTACCCTCTTTAAAATGACCTACAGAAGGAAATGTGTGTAATTAATAAAAGTTATCATAAGATAGCCATGGTTTCTATCTTATATGTACTAGTTAATGGTTTTCATTATATTGTAAATGACAAAGTAAAGTTTATGTGCTCCCTTTCATTTAGGAGGATAACATCTAAATTTTATGTCCTCCCCTTCATTTAAGAGGAAAACACCTCTTTTTGTTAGAATATTTTTATTTTGCAATTTTTGTAAAAACCACATGTGTGGGTGTTTTAACATGCATCAATATGTGTTAGCATAACATTATTTAGATATTTTAATGTGACATTTAAATATAAAAGAGGAGAAGATGTTAAAGTTGTAAAGATTATTTTGCATATTCAATTTATAAAATAGAAAAGAGAGATTACATAATTATGTATATTTAATTTATAAATAATTAATTGCTATAATTAAGTTAATTAATCATTTCGAGTAATGAATAAAATAGAAAAGTTGGGAATGCTACAATGGTAAGAGAAGAAGATTAGAGTGAAAGAATGACTAAGATAAAATAGACCAAGGAAACAGTCAAAACTCCACTAGGAAAGACAAACTCCTCCAATGGACATACGTAAATGTAAACACTGATTCTAAATCTAAAAAATAACTTCTACTTTTCTAAATCGTGTTATTATATTTTGTTTTCTTGTTATATAAATGATCACAAAGCATATTCTAATAAGTTATAGTCTAAATATGTTCTAATCTAAAGATGAATATAGAGCTTTAGTTGGGGAAATCCTAAGGGAGAACAAATCTCAAAACATCTACTTTGAGAACTTCAAATCAATTGCCTACAATATAGATTATTTATTAATTTTACTATATATGTAATATTTAATATAGAGGCTAACTAACTTAAAAAGAAAAGGGTTTAATATTTAATATAGAGGCTAACTAACTCAAAAAGAAAAAGCTGAAAGTTTAATATCTTTAGATAATAAAAAGCAGCATTATATTAAGAACTTTTATTAATTCTTCTCAATTGTATATAAAATTAAATTGTATTTCTTTAAGATTAAAATTTTAAAATTATTTTAAAATTTAATAATTAAAATAATAATATAAAAATGCTTAAAAAAGCTTATATAAAATTAAATTGTATTTCTTTAAGAAATAAATTTTAAAATTATTTTTAAATTTTATAATTAAAATAATAATATAAAAATGTTTTAAAAAAACTAATATTTAGCATGCACAAATCCTATTCAAAGAATTCATTCTCACGAGTATCTCGTGCAGAATAAAAAAAAAAAAAAATAATGTAAAAAGTTCATTCACTTACGTAAAACATGTCTTAAAAAAATACTTTTGAATTTTAGCAATTCATATATAGCTATATGTATTAAATAAGGGTTGTATGACAGCTTAGTCCTTGCTAAGTAAATTTGGAAATAGAGTGTCCCTAGATGGAATCATTAAACTAGTTAAAGTGTTCCAACAATTGTCAATTTACTATAAAACCACTGTCAATTTGCTATAATTATTATTTGTCTTTATTAAAGAAAAATTCAAAATCATTATTAAAAGGGAAAGATATATGTAACTTGTCTATATCATTTTGTTTTTCATCTTTAACTATATTTTTATTAATTTATTTTCATTTAAAAATGAATTCAAAATTACTATTAAAAAGAAATTACACATATGTCATCATACATAATTATATGTATATCATTTTGTATTAATCTAGTAGGAGTACACTTTGTATTAATGATAAGAGAAAAGCATAAATGCAATAATAATAGAACACATGACATTTTTACTTTTTTTTTTCTTAATTTTTGATATAAAAGGTACTAGGTACTTATAACCAAGTTTATTGAAATGCAATAATAATGAAATAAATGAATAGTAATAATGAGAGAACACCTGCCATTTTTACATTTTTTCTTAATTTTTTATATAAAAGATACTAGGTACTTATAACCAAGTTTATTGATTATGTAATTAATTTCAAATATTGAAATACGTGAAAGCAACAATAAAACTTGGAATATATCAACCAATGAGAAATGAGAAAAACAAATATTTTTATTATATCGAAAAATATATATGTGTTTTATTAAGTTAAACATTACACTACACATATAAATTTAAAATACAAGGCAGATTAATGTCAAATCAATAGCAAACTCATTGCTATATTCCTTTGAGAGGGACTTATAAGATGATGGGATATTTGATGCTTATTGTTTAACACTCAAATGTATTTTAAATTCAATAAAGTTAATTAATTCACTTTTCGAGCAAAAAATTTGCACAAAAATTATATTAGATAATAAATTTTTTTTACATCATCAAAGTCATTTGTCCAAAAGTGTCAAATATTGCCTATTTGTCTCTGTTGAGCAATCAAAAAATAAAACTGTTCACAACTCCTTACAAACAGATATAATGCTCCTCCAGAAGAATAACAAACCATCTCCTTTCACCTAATAATGTAACCATTCTTACTTAGAAATAAACTTCCAAAAAAACAAAAGGGGATCATAGTGAAAGAGATTAAAATATATCAAAATGGCGAGTTGGTCCCGCTATCTCTCTGTTCCAAGTGTAGTAGAAAATTTTCCCTTTTATTGACAAAAGTGCATGCTTAGATAACTTATCTGCCTCCTCATTTGTCTCCCTGAAGATGTGTTGGAAGCAGATACCCCGGAAGGAGGAGACCACGTCCTTGACTTTGCATTTCCACCCTTCAATATTCGCGGCTTGTAGATTTCCTTTTTGTTTTAGCCAATCAATTATCACCTTTGAATCGCCCAAAACCATAATATAGTGTAGGTCCAAGTGCTTTGCAATGACGAGTGGCGTCCAAGTTGCCAATAACTCTATTTTTGTATTTGTTCCATCTCCACAGTTGAAGTACCATCTATAGTCCGGAGACTCGTTGCATTTTATGGCACCCCCTACACCACAATTGGTTCTCCCAGCTACCACGACTCCATAAAAAAGGCCAACGCATAACCATTTATCCGGATGATCGGGCTCAATCTTAAACTCTGCTTTTTAAATATAGAAGGCGATTTAACTAGAGAACCTAAATTCCTGTAAACAACTGCCCAGGTTGAGGGCGAATTTCCTTCAAAGAGAAATCTGTTGCGCTCCAACCAAATGTTACAACACATAAGGACTGAAAGTTTTTTAGATAAGGATTTAATTTTATACCAGACATCCATACAGTTATTAAGGGTTTGTCTCCTCCATGAGAAATCGTGATTTAGGATCTGAGAACATTTTTCCCAAGCTGGTAAAGTAAAGGGACAATGAATAAAAAGGTGAGAATTATCTTCGGTCTGATGTTTGCATAGGAGACAAACACCCGGGCCCAACCAACCTTTCTTTTGTAGTATATACCAAGTTAAGAGCCTATTCTCCGAAGCCAACCAGAAAAATAAAACAATCTTCAATTGTAAATGCCAATTCCACATATTTACCTTCTAGCCTTGCCACGTCGGAAGATTCTGAGTAGAAATAAGTGCCTCATAACAGTTTTTGACATTTAAATTCTCGGATAAATCGCCACCAGACCATAACAGTGAGTCTTTTGTGTCTTCCTGGAGGGTGACCCCTGCTCCATTGAACTCAACAATATAAAAAATCCATTCAATCACAAGTATACATGTTAACTCTAAGTCTTCATCATTCTTCCAAACCTCAGTGAAAGTTGAAGGATCTTGAAACTTGGAAGCTTGAGCTAATGTGGTAACTTGATTCCTATTTAAAAGTGTGATGAGCTCCTCACTGAGAAAGGACTTGTTGCCTATGCCAAGAATCTTATCCCGCCCAATGGTAATGAGATGACCTGCTCCAGGACGCCAGCTGAGCCAATGGTTGATAATTGGAAGCGTGCGAATAAGACTGGACTATACCCTTGAAACAAAAGTAACGCTATGAGAAGGCTTTCTAATCCAATTTATAATAGTAGAATTATGGAGATATTTGTCCATAACAACCTGGTGAAAAATACTTTCCTGAGTTAAAACCCTCCAAAATGTATTAACATTTAATGCCATATTAAAATGGTAAAGATTACGGAACCCCCAACCCCCGTTTCGTTTTGGTCTTGAAAGGATTTCCCATCTGCACAAATGATACCGTTGGGAATCAGAACAACTATTCCATAAGAAGTGGAACATCACTTTACGAATCTTGTTTATAACTGTGCGAGGTAGGGACTCCATAGACATCCAATTGACCGGTTGGCCTTCCAGCATTGACTTTACCAAAATTTATCTGCCACCTAGTGAAAGCCACTTGTTATACCAACCACCAATTTTCTTTGTTAATTTTGAAACAAGCCACTCCCAATCAGCTGCGAGATGAGGCCCTGTCTTTAAAAAATACCCTAGATATTTAAACCCACAAGATAGATCACTGAAGGAGTAAGGTAAGATCGATTTGAAAGGGATCAGTTCGTCATCATTGAGACCTTCAAAATGTACAATTGACTTTGTTTGATTCATTGAGAGACCGGAGGCACTACAAAATAGGCCAATGATGTTATTAATATCCCTCCATTCTAATAAACTCTCCCTTGACATATGATAACATCGTCCACAAACAAAAGATGCAAAATTTTAGTCAACCTAGAGACTTTTATACCTGTAATAATGCCTTCCTCAAAGGATTTTTCAGCAATAAACTGAGACCTTCCATTACTAAGATGAAAAGAAGGGAGGATAAGGGACATCCTTGATGGACTCCCCTCTCACTTCTAAAGAAATTTGTAGCCTCCCCATTAAGTAATACAACAAAGGAAGATGAATTTACACATGACATAATCCAATTTGTCATCTGGATCCCCAATCCGATTTTTAGTAGGATCAGTCTTAAATGATCCAAGTCGATACAGTCGTAAGATTTCCTTAAATCCAACTTTAATACAAGGGCTTTTATCTTTTTCATTTTTATGTTGTGGATACTTTCCTGGGCTGTGCCTATGGCATCTTGTATGTGCCTATCTTTTAAAAATACCATCTGTTCAATAGAGATTGACCTAGAAAGAAACGGTTTTAACTGATTGGCAATAATTTTTGATATTACCTTATAACATGGGTTGCAGAGTGATATTGGACGACAATCGTCGAAGGCTTTTGGATTATTTTCCTTAGGGATCAAGGTAAAGAACGTTGAGTTTAGTCCTCCCACAATAGATCCAAGTCTTCTTGATTCTTCTACAATAGATCCAAGTTTTTGATTCTTGATTCTTCCACCATTTGCAATAGGTACAATGAAGATTGGATCTATCACCTTGGTTGTGTCTACCCCCTTGCCTCTGAAAATATTTCTTCCACGTCCATGCCCTCTTTTACTGCTTTCTCCTCTAGAAGAATCATGTGGTTTGATATTTTATTTCTGAGCAAGGTACAAAGTATCGCCAGTTGAAGGAGATGACTTCTTTCCAAAGGCTTTCTCATGTTTTGCAACTTTCTCCACCAGCTTGTCAAATGTGATGGATTTCATTTGACCACTTACTTGCAACAATTCAAGGTAGTGAGAATATGTAGGGTAGAGGGCCTTAATGAAGGATGTGAGAGGGAGATCAATCTTCACTCTGGTGGCCTCAATGCCATGCATTATGGATTTGATTTCTGAAGCTAAATCCATAGGGTCATCATTCTTCAACTCTAGGTTGAAGAGCTTCACCATCAGTTATATGAGTTCTAGTTCAAAGTGTGTGTCATACAAGTCATTCAATCTCTTAAAGGCACCATAGGAATCATTAATAGAAGCAATGTGACAACCCACCTCCTCACTTACTATCATAGATATCAAAACATATTACTTATGGTCTTTGTCCTCCCATATGACACGTTCTTTGTTTGATGTTGGAATGACTGGTATTCTACTTGGTCTACTACTCTTCAACTTTGATTCTAAGACAACATATTCAAAATATGATTTTGCTTCTTCTTCAACGATTTTTCTATCAAAGTTGTGGTTGCTTCACAAATTCCTTTCCATAGGTCGTTGAAGATAAATGTGCTTTTTATGCTCCTGTACCATTATTTGTAGTTTTCCTTACCAGTGAGCACCACGATGATAATGGAAATTAGAGAATGCATTGTCTTCTGTTGAATGTCGTTTTAAAAGATAAATGGTATCCAATAAGTCACATTCTAGTTCTTGTTCTTTTGTTTTTTGGTTCACATTTCGACAAGGAGGAGCCTTTGTTTCCATTGAAGAAGGTACCAATGAGGGACGTGTTCATGGCTACGAGGGAAGGGTGATGTGGAGCGCCTCTAGTATCTATTAGAAACGTCCATGCGATGGATGCATGGGAGGTGTGTGGATAGGCATTTATCTTCTTCACATAAGTGTGCGTGAGTTCAAACCCCACAATAGATCATAGTGCAGTGAGAAAGGTGTATTCTTAAAAAGAGTATTTTGTCGAATGCAGTGAGAACGATGTGGAGTCGAATCCAGTGAGAAGGAAATGGATTAGAATGAAACACGTTAGGAAAGGTCGAACGCTTAGAGAGAGTTTCCACGTTGTTGTCATATGAACTAAACTCAGAGTAGTGATATCAATACCATCCCATAATTGAAACAACAAATCCGAGGCGGGGGTTCATGCAAATCCAAGTGAGGGGAGTGTGCAACAACAAATTGCAAGTGATGGGAGTGTGTGCAAATCCGAGTGAGCGGAGTGTGCAACAACAAAACCCCTAATGTGATACATAATGAGGATCATGAATACTAGCGATGTAGACCAAATAAAATTTTTAACAATGTCAGGGGAAAATGTAGTGTGAGGTCAAAACCCTACTTTATGAGAGAAACCCTAACCAGGATTGCACATATACAAATAGAACATGAAAGTGTGTGAGAGGGTAGCTTGAGATGACAAACTCTCATTTTCTTAGACTTACGCACCGGAATCCATCAAAGAATCAACTAGAGAGTCTGACAGGAGGTCAGAGGGACATGCATGGAGTCAAGAGGTGTTTTCAACATGCGGGAGGAAAGTAAATTCCAAGGGAAATAAATGATGGAGTTACTTGGGTTTTGATACCACCTTTATGCTAAGTATTTGCAAAAAATGTAACTCCATGTTGATGTGTATTGCATTGAGATGAAAGGTGAATAAATACAATGAGAATGAATATTGGTATTTCTAAATGGATAACTCTTCCTATCACTTACAATTCTCCATATTTACATTATGATTACAATAACACAATCTCAAGGATTATATGCCTAACATTTTTAAAGAACAATTTCAATTCAAAAAAGGTGAACATTAACTTTCGAAAGTGTGAATTTCACAATTTGTAAACACCAATTTCAAAAAATACAAAATTTCCAACCACGTAAAAAAGTTTGGGTGGATCATACCTACATACACCATGACTCTTAACACATAGTGCTTACCATCTATTCCATCCAACAACATAAGTGAAGGGAGTTATTCCTCCTCTCAACTTTCCAGTGCCATATATTTTAATTGACCTAAAATCCTAGTGTTTTGGCATAGTGGTAACTAACCTTATACTTGGAATTGATCTAATGAGATTAAGCGGAAATTTGTAATTGAAGTCTTCACTCATTTGTTGGTTTTATTTTACTTCTAGAAATGATTTTCCTTCAATTCATTTCAAATTCCAAGCAAGGCAAGCCTCATCCCTTTATTTTGTTTCAACAAAAAAAAAAGAAAGTTGTGGTTTTAGCTTAAAATTAATGTTGCATCTTTTAATTTGTGACAAACAGTCTTGATGCTTTTTCCTTGGTTTACAAACTTAGGATAAAATCTATTATGCTTTTGCTTATTAAATTTAGCCTTATTTTCCATTACATGCAATTCATTTTTACCCATTCTAAAACAACTAAAAACACAAGATCCTTTTATGATAAAATGAACAAGTATTTAGAACATAAACCCTAATAAAAAATCTAAAGTTTAAAGTTTTTTACTCACTCACCTTCCTTCAAAATTATTATAAATAAAGTGAGATTATGAAACTTTCCTATCACCATGTGTAACGATGAAATTGTCCTTTTTACTTGTACACAACATGCCATTAAGGATTGTATTTCTCCCTAACTCCTCCACAAACATAGTAGAATTTTTTTGAATGAAACTAAAAAAAACTTCATAATAATTTCATAACATTAAACATAAGCAATATTGTGGTTCTCCAATATAACATAACCTCCTACGTTAAGAGTAATGGAGAATTATCATGAGAACGAGGTGGATCACTTTAATTATCCAACCACATAGAAAGAAAGAAATTGATACCATCAAGGCCATCAGTGGAAGGTTCATGAAGATACATCGGTTGAAGGTTCACGAAGATACTAACGGATAGTTGATATATTTATTATTCCACTCATCCTTGGATACAAGAGAACCATACCATGTCAAACAATATTACATAAATTATCAATGTCAAGTTGACGTTATTTGAGCTATTACATGACTTTTCTTTTTAACAAGAAGATGGGGAAGAATTTTGTTAAAAAAGAGAGACATTAAAGCCGATAGAAAGATACATGAGTTTAAAAGTTGCCTCTAGACTAACCAAAATTCCTTATTGAAGGGCTACTAATGAAACTACCATTGTCTTTTTATTCTACCTCCTATAAAAAAATTACGGTTTCCAATATATACTCTTTAAAAGATTTCCAATATTTTAATACAAAAATTAAACATTTAGCAAAAACCATTTGGGACTGAACCAGATTGGTACCATCACTCATTTCTTGGAGTTGGTGTGTTTAGATTGAGCTGGACAGGAGCTGCTAGTGGAGAGGAGGCCTCCTTTGAATTCCTTGAGTTGTCATTCTGATGAGGGCGGTTATGGAATTCCTCCCATTGTTGCCTGAGTGCATCACATTCATCTTGAAGTTGTTTGATTGATTGTCTCTGAGAAATTGATTCCTCCAGAATAGTAAAAAGGTGGTTAGATAGAACATTAAATCTAATCTGCAGGGTAAGGATTGAATTCTTGGAGTCTACCAGGTATGCCTCCAATTGTTTCACCTTACGATTCCATTGGGATGAATCCCTGGACACCATTGTCCTGGACCTCTGGCTCAGAGAGGCAACAAACAAAACAATGGAGCAGAGATAAATTTCTGGACGTCCACAAGTAAACCAAATTCAAATTGATGCAAAATTCGATCCATGCCCTGAATAATTAGAACCGCACATACGAGCTTTGACGTCGTCATTGCGTCCCTGCCCTCTGTAATTAAATTCCCACATATAAACTGAGTCCTTATCCTTGTATTTCCACCTTCTTGAATCATTACTCTATTTACAACCGAGTATAGTACAACTTGATGCATCCCATATCACAAAGCAAGGAGGAGGATAGATTGGGGAAAATACATACCCCGGCTCAAAGGATTTATTAAGAAACTATGGGAGTGCATGTCAACCACGTTCCCATGGGAAGACAACGGTAGTGTGACACCTCCCCTTGGCAATGTATGATTGGACAATTGTGATATAGAGAGGGGTGCTTGTAAGGGGTGGGGAGCCCCCCTTTGTTTAATTTCCAAAATCAACCAACTAATATAGGTAGTTTCTATGTCTCGCATGGGGTAAAGAATCCAAGCCTCCCCATTTGTGAATTTTGGCATATGCACAACTTCTCATGGGATTATTGCATTATGTTGGGATCCATTTACTGACAGAATTCCTTTTGACTTCCTAATAGCAAGGTTGGCCTACCTATCGACTTCCTAGTTATTTTCTCTCAAGACATGAAAGAACTCTATTGCCCGAAATGTTTTAGTTTCTGTTTATTCTGATAAGGATAGATCAAAGATGAATATTCTTTGGGAGTGAATTATGTCTTGCATGGGAGATTATTAATTTGGAGTCTCCTACCACTATGAGATGTGTGATGTCTTTATCTTTTGCCAAAACCAGTCCATGTAGTAATGCATAAGCTCCAACTTGGTTATTGGATGAGCAACCAATACTCTAGACGAATGCAGATTTCAGATAACCTCCTGGGTTGAACAACTCCTATCACCCTAAAAGCTATTACATAACTTATTGACATCTCATTTCATGTTTTTTTAACATTATTAATTGAAGAATTATCATACTTTTAATTTTAATATGTATTTAGATTATTTCAATATTTACAATTTAAATATTTACAATTTAAGAAGAAGAATGTGCCAACCTTTTTCATTTTAATTTTTTAGAATATCCACAATTTATAAAACATAAGTTAACATGATTGTCATATTTGTGTTTTATAATATCCACAATTTATAAAATATAAATTAACATGATTAATAAATCCTATATTAATGTGTTTAATAATGTTAATAAATTTTATATTAATGTGTCTTTTATATACAAGTTCGCGAGTATTTTTCTAACATTTGTAATAAACTTAAAAGATATTATCGCTTTTAACCTTCATAATTTAACATGATTAAAATGAGAGGTTTAAATTTTCTATTCACTTAAAGAATACGTCATGCTATGCTAATAAATCACTTGGTCATATTACAATATTTTGATAAATTGCTTATAACATTCATAATTTAACATGATTAAAATGAAAAAGGTTTAAATTGTCTAGGTACTTTAAAGCTTTTGACCGTGTATAATAGTTAAAGCTTTTGGCATTTTAAATCTTTTGACATGTATAATAGTTTAAAGCTTTTGACATGTTTAATAATTTAAAGTTTTTGACATGTACACTGGGTTGTAGTGCATTTTATATCCACGTGATGGGAGTAGTTAGCTCCGTCATTTCTGCCTAAAATATTATAACCAAGTTTCTTTTAGCCAAGAAAGGCTAAATAGCATGGCTGACTTGGAGCCATTTAATCCATGCAACAGAATGTGCCCGCGCTGAGAACAAACTTGTCATCGTTGACATGGGGGTCTTGATTTACAGGTACAAGATCATGTGCACTGAGAACATATTTGGAAAACTTGTCATTGTTGATATGCAGGTCTTGGCATGTTGGTTTCTTTATGTGTGAGATTGGTTATTATGCTGAAAGACGTACATCTATTGATAACCTATTGATAATGAACAGATTTAATAGGGGTTTAGTGCTTAATGAGTTTTTTATAGACAGGATTAAATATGGCTGGAATATTCTGTGTAGTCACACAAAATAAATGGCTGTGATTTCAATCATTAACTTCCTAGCTATTATAAAGACATCCGTTTATGTGTTTACTTTTTTACATTTACCTAATCATATTTCAAAATTACGTTGATAGCTAACTGATGTTGATTGCCACTAAGTGATTAACAAAAATTAAAATATTAACATCAGATAAATGAAGCTCAACCATTTATTTGTTAATCAATAATCAAATTTAATATATTCTTTTAAGGATTCGTTTCATCTTATCAGCCTTTCGAAGTTCACCTAACTGCTATGCTAGTAATAGGACAATAATAAATAACAACTACATCATTTGATTTTCAATTAAATAAAACTTAATTGTAATAAAAATCTCAACTAAGATTTGTTTTATGATTCATGGAAAATATATTTTCAATATGTCAAACAACAATAATAAAATTATTAACAAGTTATTATAGATGTTATAATCAATATAAATGTTATCATTAACTTTATCACCAATAATGTCAAAATCACAAAGGAATAAATTCATTTTAATATACTATGATCATGATCCCACGTTCAACTTATAATTTATATAATGCATTTTTATTTTACAGGCCAAATGCACTCAGAAATAAATTCATTTTAATATACTATGATTTTGAAGTTTCATGTGCTATCACTTGCAACATAATATCAGAGTTATTTGGGTAGAGAAGAGTAGCGGAGTGTTCTGGATGCGGTCGGGGAAGAGGGTAAACATTTTTTGGTATGTAAGGATACAAGTACTCTTATAGCATAACCATTTTCTCAAGCCTGCAACACACACTATTATGGCCTCTCAATTTATTGTTTTAATACAAAGAAAAATGCATGAAAACAATCTTTACACAGAGTTCATTTGTAATTTATTTTGTATGATATGCATTACCAGTAGTCCTTAGTGCTAGTAGCACTACAACTTATGGTGGAAGCAGCTTTTTGGTTTGAGCAGCAAGCAAGAAAGGGTATTTAGAGAAAACACTTATACCATATAAGTATTAAACAATAGTATAACCATTAAACAACACAATAGTACAACTATTAAACAATAGATTGGACAGATCGTGCCTTAGAACAAATAATCAAAATACATAATATTTTCTTTGAAGAAGTAAAAAATGTTTAAGCAGAATAAGGATATAAAAAAATGAATGATTTCTTACTTTGCAAACTGATAATAAGAAAATGTTTTCTTACTATTTATTTTGCAAACTTATAATAATTGTTTTGTTTGATACATGTTTTCCTTATAGCAACTTTACTTAGCACCATCATGGAGAAGCCCCTTATAGTAGCATCATGGAGAAGCAATATCAATGTAAGAAAAATTTCTCATTTATTCTTCAGTTCTTTCCATTGACTGTGCTTGTTATACTGATTAAAATTCAATTGCTATACTGATTAAAATTCAATGTAGTAACCACCTAGCTTATTATTTGCTTAACACATAAATTACAGGACAATAAGATGTTAATTTGTTGATTACATAAAAATCACATGCAAATAAGCTGGGGAATTGAGAAAATTGTTTTTCCTTTACAACTCACTAAGATAATGAAGCTAGGAAGCCAAAGATGGACGACTAGCAAGGTAATTACCACTTTTTCATTGTTGCATTTCTTGTAGTAATGCCTCTGGTATGTAATTGAAATAGCTTCAACTAGATGAGCTCTATTTTGTGTAGTGTGATAGGCTTTGACAGGTTCGATGAGTTGTGCATTGTTTTGCATATTCTGACAGGTTTCACGGACTTTAGTTGGTGGTAACTCAGACTCAAGAAATAACAGATAGGTAACTCAGACTGAGGAAATCACAGACAGTACAAGAATCTCCACAAAGATTTGATGAAATGGATGTTTCTTGCTATGAAATTGACGTTGCTTGCTAGGAAATGGACGCTACTTTCCAAGAATAAATAGGTGTTGATCATGCATGCAAGTTACAGCTAGACAAAGCTGACCTACACAACACTCATTTATAACCTTTGGACACAGCAACACAAAGTTAATTGGAATTACATAGGATAGGATAAACAAAGTTCACATAAACATTACATGTTTATGAATTAATGTTGGCTTCAAAGTTATCATTAATTCATTTCAAACAATGTACACCTTAATGCATCATAATGCAAGTCTCATTTGATAAGTTTCAAATCAAATAGTTCACCCTTTCCTAGATATGAGGCCAAATAAGGCTTCAAAACTAAAAACTTACGTGTAAAAGTAAAATATGAATTGGAAAATCGCATAACTCTATGAAAACTTTGGTTTAAAATGTTAGATACGATGCAACTATTAATAGAAGAATGAAAAACCGATTACTAATAGTCCCTCACCCGAAAGGATTAATAGAAGAATGAAAAATCGGTTACTAATAGTCCCTCACCTGAAGGGCAGGGACTAATAAGTCATGCTATTAAATCACCTTAAGTCATATTATATTATATTGATAAATCATGGAGTGATGTAAGCTTTATTTGTGAAAGTGTAGCACCTTAGTGTTGATTTCCTCCCTCTATCTCTTTTTTTAATGGTAATATTAGTCATTTATTTTTTATTTTTTAATATATATTAGTCATTTTTATATATGGATAAATAAATTAATTTTCATTTAAGATTTCTCTTTGATTTAGGAGGATCTAAGGAATGCTCACAGAGGTCTAAGAGAATTTGAAATGTTCACAGAGATCCCAGGGGATCCATAAATGCTCAGAATATGACCGTCCCAAATTCTCTCTAAAATGACATCAATGTGTATAGCTCACCATCATCTTTCCAACAACGTAAACGAGTCAAACAGATTTTGTATGCAAAACTTATGAGTAGTCAAAGTTCTAGTCAAACCAATTCAAAGGTCAAAGTCCACATGGAAAAAATGGGTGACACGTGACACATGATTATTGACAATTGATTGGGCAAGGTACAATCCAAGTGGTCCAATTATAGGTTGAAAAGTGGAGCACAAGTAGACGAATCCTATATTGATAAGTGGCAAGGTACGAGCCAATGAGAGGTCTTCACGTGGTGTCCTCCCATTGGTCTATATTTGCATGGGTTACCAAAATTATTTGGGAGTTGAGGTCTAACACAAGCCCTATTATCATCACACCACTCCATTGTTTCTTAACCATATAGGGGTTAGATTATATTTGAATTCATTGTAATGTTAAATGGGGTTTTAAAAGAGCCAAGGGCCTCATATATGGGATCAAACGTTAATATAGTTCAAACCACATACTATTTATATAGTATGTTATAACTATATAACAAATAAAACCCAACAAATGTGTGTTCTAGAGGATAGAACCCGAAACCTTCTGGTTATGATTCTGTATTTTTAACCACCATGCCAATCACACCATATTTGATGGAGATTCCACTAATTTTAGCATTAACTTGCCAACTAATTCGGGTGGAGGTTTGGAGGTCCGAGCCTATATATTGGGCGCAAATCCCAATGTGCACATAGGTCGAGGTATGCACAGATTCTAAGGTATACAGGGATCCCTAGGTAGCACATTTTTCAATACAAGGTATAGATCTCGAGGAAATACATATGTCTCGAAGTATGTGCGAAAGAAGAGGTTAAATATGTTGTCTTGTAAACTTGCATTCCGTGAGGTATATTGATTGAATATAGTCATGTTTATACTCAATTTTCATGATTTTTTGCAAGGATCATAAATTTGAGGTATATTTTGTGGTTTGAGGTCATTTGTAATAATATTATCTCAAATTTTCATTAATGAGCATTTAATGCATTGTTTTACGTTCCAAAGGTGGAGAAATTGAGCCAGTTTTGAAATTGGTCGACTTTATAGTCAAATTTCTCAGAATTTAGCAAGAATTTCAATGGTGAACTTATTTTCTTGTTTTGAGTGATGGAATTAAAGAGATTCCATTAAAATTTCTCTTTGCAAGCATATTGCAATATAATTTGGTATTTTGAGATGGTTAAAAGTAGTCTTATGGTTTGAAGAGAATTCAGAGATGAAGTGATATGGTTATCAATATTGTATAATTCGAGTTCTTTTACTTTCTGTTGTGTAATCTCATCATTCAACAAACTAATCATCATTTCATGAGTTTTTGGATAAAGAGCACATCATTAGAATTCTGCAAACCACCTCAATACGACCAGTAACTTTATTATGGATCAAGTTAGATACTGCATGTATATATGTAAAGAAATAAGTGGTGTTAAGGATTTTCAGATCAAGTGGTATCAGAGCTATTTTTGACGTGTGTTGCAAGATGTTGTTGTGATGATATCCAAGAGTTCAAATGGTGAAGTTCTTGAAGGATCTTATCAATAAGGAAAGATGAGTAAAGTTCTCAAGAAATTGAGGCTGCAAAAGAACATTAATCAACAAATCCATAAGGAGAATTCTGAGCTGAGGATGCAGTTGCAAATTCTCGAGGAAGAGAAGCATAGGTTGCAAGATCGATTGATATGTCTTGAAGATTTTCACATGAGTATTTTTCATGAGTTTGAAAAAAAGTTGCAAATTAGAAATCAAGTATTGGAACCATCAATACCAATCCATGAATATTGGAAAGGTAAGAATGTAAAGTCTTTGATGCAGAAGGGACTACCTTTTTCAAAAAGCATGATCGAGAAATATGACTCTTCATATTATTCTTTTTCCCACCAAGCTAGAGAGTTCTCGAGGGTAGCTTAGGTAAAGAGAACTTCAGATGAAGAATTTATACATAAACAATTGGCCTTACTTCCAATCCAGAGAAAGGTAAAATGTGTAAGGAATCTCCAGGGAAAGATATGCATGCTAGAGGAGAAGGAATGAAGACTTTTCCCACTAGTGAATGGTCTAGTTATCCATGTGCTTCCTGTGGAACTAGAAACTATGATGTGGAGAAGTGTCGAAGGAGGAAATCTGTGCAAGTAAATCCCTCCAAGAAGAAGGAAGATCATTTCTCAAGTTAGAGAAAAAGGAGGAATGATAAGAAGGGATCGTGGAACAAGACACTCTCCTCTTATTGTGGTAAGAGTGGACACTAGATTGAGAAGTGTTGGACACTTTACCCACACTTATATCCGAAGAAGAACAAGAAATATGTAAAGGTGTTGAAATATTGTAACTTCGAAGTATATTTTAATTATAATTGAGTTATTATCTTATAAATAAAATCCCCTTTTGTAGATCGATCATGTCGGGTCTTGTATAAGACCAAATCCCCTTTTGTGGATTGGTCAAACCATATTTATATGGTGGTATCTGTAAATTACTTATAAAGTGGTTTTAACCACTCTTGGAAGAAGTTGGCCCTACTAAGTGAAGAGACATAACCCTATCCCCTCCTCACTGGTATTTATAAGTGAGGATGGCGCCTCATTTGCTAATTTTCACTCACTCACACTTCTAGTGCGCATATTTTGAAGGAAGTTGAAGTTGCAAGAAGGACAAGAGAGGCGCATGCTTAGTACTAGGTTATTCTTGGTGGTTTGGTCTTAAGTCTTGGCATTGTATTGGAAATCTATTATTGCGGAACTTTTTGTTGGGTTTTCTCCCCCATGAGTTTTTCCTAGGATAAAATGTTGTGTACCTTGTGATTGTGCTTCTTTCAGTGATCCTACTTATGTTGTTGTTTTGTAAATGATCTAGTAATTTCTAATGAAAAAATTAAAACTTAACATGGTATCAGGGCTTGAATGAATAGAGCACCTTTCATTAGGTATCTAAAAACGTCATTGTTTTCGTACAAGGAAATTAGGGATTTTTTTTGGAGAGGAATTTCTGACTAAAACCATCTAGGGAAGTGCACCCTACCATAGCGAATCTTTTGGCAACTCAGCACACCTTTTCACTGGCTAGATTCTCTAAAAAGGCAAACCCTAGTTTTGACTGATACCAGAAAACCAGGAAACCAGGAAACCAGAACCAGTACCAGAAGTACCAGTCCAAATTTGTGCAGGTCAAGTTTCAAGGAGTAAAAAATGGAATTTGTGAAAACAGTCAGCTCCAACCAACTCACCTCAGCCCATCGCATCTCCGGGTAAGTTCAAATTCATTTTCTGAGCACTTTCATTTTCCTAGCTCCAGGTCAAGATGTATGCAAGCACCAAGATTGTTGACAAGTTAGAAGGTGTGGAAAAATTTTGTTCCTAGAAGTATACAATTGGACTCATTCTTGAAGAGAATGACCTTGCAAAATTCATAAGAGAAAATGTATCGAAACTCAAAGAAGATGCAACCAAAGTGAAATACAAGAAGGATATGGTTAGGGCCAAAAGGATAATTGCAGACTCCATTAAAGATCACTTGATCCCTCAAGTGTCTTCTAAGAATACTCCAAAATAGGTGTTTGATTCCCTAACCAGAATGTATGAAAGAAATAACATCAACCGAAAGATGAACTTGAGAACCCAACTCAAGAATACAAAGATGTAGAAAGGAGAAACAATTCAAGACTATTTCTCTAGGGTTACTCATTTCAAAGAACAATTAGAAGCAATTGGAGACAACTTACATGAAGATGAACTCACCATGTTAAATCTTAATGTTCTCATAATACCTTGGGATGCATTTATCCAAACTATCTGTGCAAGAAAAGAGAAACTCCAATTTGAAAGTCTATGGGAAGAATGTGTTCAAGAAGAAGCAAGAGTAGCCAACCGAGAAGTTGTACTTTTGAGGGATGGATATCAATCCCTAGATTCTCATACTAAAGGAGGAAAGAAAAGGTTGCATTTCCAAAAGGAGACCAACCTTCATAAGGAATCTCACTCCCCAAAGAGATTCACCCACTTCCATAAATAATATCACCCTCCAAGGAGATTTCAGAAATATCATAAGGGTCAAAGAAAATAAAAAGATTTCTCCTCTTATCAATGTTATCATTGTGATAAGATGGGACACATTGCTAAGAATTGTCCTGCCATAAGGGAAGAATACAAGAAGATAAATAAAAAAAGACATCATGCCCATGCAGTTGAAGATGATGAGCCACTCAAGAAGGCGACTAAAGAAGAAATTGAAGATTATGTTTTGTTTTCCGCCCTCTCAGGATCTGCGACACCTGGAGAGGATACTTGGCTCATAGACAATGGTACCTCTAAACACATGACAAGACCTAAATACATTCTCTCTAGTCTTATAGAAAGGGACTTCCCCCATAAAGTTTCACTCGGAGATGATTATTAGTACCCTATCAAAGGAATGGGAGAATCCATCTACAAACTTGATTCATGGACTCCGATGGAAATGAAGGATGTATTGTATGTACTAGGTTTGACAAAGAACTTACTTTATATCTCAACTTTAGATAAGAAAGGGTTCAGGGTCGCATTAATAGATGGTGAAGTACTTATGTGGCCTAAAGGAAAAACCATAGAAGATGTGATTGTTATTGGAATAGAAGAAGGTGGTTTGTACAAGTTAAAAGGTCACTCAGATGCAGCCTTAACCCACTCCACTAAGAGTCCTTGTGAACTTTGGGATAGAATACTAGCTCACATAAACTACAAAGCCTTACCTTATGTAAGCAAGGTAGTTACAGGTTTACCCGAATTTAAGGTTGATCATGAAGGTGTATGCAAGGGATGTGCACAAGGAAAGAACATAAAGAATCCTTTCCCAAATAGTGACAATAACGCAGAAGGAATCTTGGATCTCATCCACTCAGATGTATGTGGTCCAATGCCTTCAAACTCTCTAAGAAGGTATGTATAATATGTGTCATTTATTGACGATTACTCTTGTAAGACTTGGGTTTATTTCTTGAAATCAAAAGATGAAGTACTCAGAAGTTCAAGGAATTCAAATCCTTGGTAGAAAAACTCTCCGAAAGAAAAATCAAGATACTTAGGTCAGATAATGGAGGAGAGTACACCTCAAATGAATTTGGAATTTTTTGCAGAGATGTCAAGATTAAGAGGGATCTCACCACTCCCTATAATCCTCAACAAAATTGTGTAACAAAAATAAAGAATAGAACAATTATGGAAGCAGTGAAGACTATTATTCACAATCAAGATCTTCCAATGCACTTATGGACTAAAGCAGCAAGAACAACAATTTATGTCCAAAAAATATTATCCCATAGTGCACTTGGATTCAAAACCCCCGAAGAAATGTTCTTTGGAAAGAAGCCAAAAGTAAGCCATCTAAAATATTTGGTTGTCCAATGTTTGTACACATTCTGAAAGAAAGGAGAACTAAGTTGGACCCTTCAGGAAAGAAGGGAATATTTGTTGGATACTATTAGGTCTTTAAGTCCTTCAGAATTTACATACCAGGTTACCATCATATTGAGATCAGCAGAGATGTAACCTTTGATGAAGGAATAACACTCAAAATATCAAGTAAATGTCAACTTGAAGAAGTATATGAAGAAGAACCTGTAGCTCCCAGAGTTGCAACACCTGTGAAGTTACAATTACCCCTGATGATGAGATTCCAGAAGATCATGATATGATAGAATCTCAAGAACCTCCCCAAATGAAAATCTCCCACAAGAGAAAGCCATCTTGCGCAAGAGACCTTATTCAAGATGGAGAGAAGTATGGTGCCCCAGAAGGAACCATGAGACAAAGCAAGAAACCTAAGCCATTCTCCAGTTATATGGCTTTGATGTGTGAACTCATAGAAAAGGAACCTACCTTCTTTGAAGAAGCCATTCATAAGAAAGAATGGGTGGATGCCATGACAAAAGAATACCATTCCATTCTAAAAAATGATGTATGGGAAGTAGTTCCCATAGCAAAGAAAAAAGATGTGGTATCTTCCAAATGGATATACAAGATAAAACATGTTGCAGAAGGAAGTATTGAAAAACATAAAGCAAAAATTGTAGCTCATGGTTTTTCTCAAAAAGAAGGCATTGACTATGAAGAGACGTTTTCTTTTGTAGCCAGATATACTTCTATCATAACCATCATGGATCTTGCAGCCAAGATGAAGTGAAAGTTACACCAGATGGATGTGAAAAAAACCTTCTTAAATTATGTTATTGAAGAAGAAGTGTATATAGAACAACCACAAGGGTTTGAAGTTGAATATAGAAAGACTCATTTCTGCAGGTTGAAGAAATATATGTACAGGTTGAAGCAAGCTCCTAGAGCTTGGTATGGCAGAATTTATAGTTTCCTGATGAGCTTGGGCTTGAACAAGAGTAAAGTTGATTATAACCTTTACTTCAAGGTTATGAATGATGAGCCAGTTATATTTCTACTATATGTCGATGACTTATTCTTAACAGGATAAGAAAATATCATCAGAGATTGTAAGAAGAAGCTCACTGCATAATTTGAGATGAAAGACCTTGGCTTGATGCATTATTTCTTAGGTCTTGAAGTTTGGCAGAGGCTAGAGAAGATCTTCCTCAACTAAGGGAAGTATGCAGTTGAAATAATGAAGAGATTTGATATGTTGGAATGTAAATCCATGAACACACCCATGGAAACAAAGTTGAAGCTCATGTTTGATACTTCATCAGAATTGGTTGATGCTACTCTATATAGATAGATCATTCGTTCTTTGATGTATCTGACAAATACCAGGCCATATATATGATATGTTGTGAACACCTTGAGTCAATATTTGGTAGAGCCCAGGCGTGCTCACCTTGCAGTTGCAAAGCATGTGATGAGATACCTTAAGGGTACATTGGATTATGGTTTCTGTTATACTAGAGATCGTGACTTCAGATTGTTTGGTTATACTGATTCAGATTGGGCTGGAAGTGTTTCTGATAGAAAGAGAACTTCAGGATGTTGTTTCAGTTTAGAGTCAGCCACGACTTCATGGAAAAGCATGAATAAATCCAATATTTCTCTCAGCACGACAGAAGCAGAATACATTGCAACATGTTCTGCCAGTTGTGAAGCCATATGGATTTGGAAGTTGTTGACAGGTCTATTTGATCTGGAGACAGAAGCCACCGTTATTCTATGTGATAGCCATAGTTGCATAAAGATGAAGGAGAACCCAATGTTCCATAATAAGTCAAAGCACATAGAAATCTGGTATCACTAGATTTGTGATATGGTGCAAAAGGGAGCTGTAAAGCTCCAATATGTTGTCACAGATGAGCAGGTTTTCTATGTGTTGACCAAGCCTCTATCTCGTGTGAAGTTTGAGTACTTCTAAGACAAGCTTGGTGTTGTCCGAAAGGACCTCCCTCGAAAGGGGGAGTGATGCTGATGATACTATGGTATCCTAACCAACAATGGTTAGCTCCATTAGGATTTTATATTCTATGGGATTGATCATCCCTAGACAAATCTCGAAGGTTCGGTAAGGATAGTCTTTCAGAGTACATGTGCATGTATATGCCAGTTGTGGTCAGTAGTGGTAGCTCCATTAGGATTTTATATCCGAGGGAATATTTTGATTCATGGGCAGATCCCGAAGGTCCAGTAAGGAAGGTCTATCAGAGTACCACGTGGTAGCTCCATTAGGATTTTATATCCTAGGGAATCTTATGATTCCTGGACAAATCGCGAAGGTTCGATAAGGACGGTCTGTCAGAGTACCACAAATTGTTGTTGTTGCACCTGCCTCATTCTGTTGCCATATGATGATGATGTTGTTATCTCAGCCTCGTGATGATGATGTTGTTGTTTCAACCTTGTGTTGTTGTTCATGATGTTGTATCGAACTCGTGCTGTTGTTGATGATAGATGTTGTATCAGCCTCATGTTGTTGATGATGGTGCACCAATATCGGGTTGGTAATATTGTTTCTTTAGTGTTATGCTAATTGATGTTGATATTTCTATCAACATAGATTTCTATCAATAAATTATGGATATGTTGAATATTTATAGTATTGGAGGTCCAAAAGTTCATTCAGTGAGATGGTGTGATCCAACATGATCTAAGGAATACTCACAGAGGTCCAGGAGGATCCAAAATGATTGCACAGGTCCCAGGGGATCCATAGATGCTCAAAATTTGATCATCCCAAATTCTCTCGAAAACGACATCAGTGCATAGAGCTCGTCGTCAAAATTCCAACGATGCAAATGAGAAGTTAAACAGAGTTCATATGCAAAAGTTATGAGCAATCAAATTTCCATTCAAAGGTCAAAGTCCACATGGGAAAAAAGGGTGACATGTGTCACCACTGCAAGGGTGACACGTGGCACATGATTATTGGACGCTGAATGGGGAAGTTACAATCTAAGTGGTCCAGTTATAGGTTAACAAGTGACACACAAGTGGATGAAACCTATATTGACAAGTGGAAAGGTACGAGCCAATGAGAGGCTGCAACATGGTGACTTCCCATTGGTCTATATTGTCATGGGTTACCAAAATTATTTGGGAGTCAACGGGGGTCGAACCCGCGACCTCCCAAAGGTCTAACACAAGCCCCATTACCATCATGTCACTCCATTGTTTCTTAACCATATATGGGTTAGATTATATTTGAATTCATTGTAATGTTAAATGGGGTTTTAAAAGGGTCGAGGGCCTAAGTCCTCAACCCATACCTTAGTATTTGATTGTATGGTAACCGGGGGCTATATTCACGAGGCTATAAATATATGCCATCGCATATATGGGGATCAAACGTTAATATAGTTCAAACCACATACTATTTATATAGTATGTTATAACTATATAACAAATAAAACCCAACAAATGCACGTTCTAGAGGATAGTACCTGAAACCTTGGGGTTATGATTCCATAGTTTTAACCACCATACCAACTGCACCATATTTGATGGAGATTCCGTTAATTTTAGCATTAACTTGCCAACCCATTTGAGTGGAGGTTTGGAGGTCCGAGCCTATATATTGGGTATGGATCCCAATGTGCACACAGGTCGAGGTATGTAGAGATACGAAGGTGGAACAATTTTCAATGCAGGGTATGAATCTTGAGGCAGTACGGATGTCTCAAAGTAAATGCAAAAGAAGAGGTTAAACATGTTGTCTCGTAAAGTGTTCCATGAGGTATATTGATCGAATATAGTCATGTTTATACTCATTTTTCATGATTTTTCGCAAGGATCATGAATTTGAAGTCTATTTTGTGATTTGAGATCATTTGTAAAATTATTGTCTCTAATTTCCATTAATGAGCATTTAATGCATTGTTTTGCATGCCGAAGAGGGCGAAATTGAGCCAGTTCGAAAATTGGTCGACTTTATAGTCAAATTTCTCATAATTTCACAGGGATTTCAATGGTGAACTTATTTTCTTGTTTTGAGTGATGGAATTAAAGAGATTCCATTAAAATGGCTTTTTGCAAGCATATTGTAATATAATTTGGTATTTTGAGATGGTTAAAAGCAGTCTTATGGTTTGAAGAGAATTCAGAGACGAAGTGATATGGTTATCAATATTGTATAATTTGAGTTCTTTTATTTTATGTTGTTTCATCTCATCATTAAAAAAACTAATCATCATTGCATGAGTTTTTAGATAAAGAGCACATCATCAGAATTTTGCAAACCACCTCAATACAATCAATAAATTTATTCTGGATCAAGTTAGATACTGCATGTATATATGTAAAGAAATAAGTGGTGTTTGCGGATTTTTGGATCACTCTCCCACATAAATAAGAGTTATTAATTAGTGTTATAGGGAGGATGGATAAAAAAGAAGAAATATTCATTGGTGATAGAATCAGGGGGGTTAACTGACCCTTTTTAACTTAAATTTTCGTTCAAATGTTTTTTTTCCTAGTGTAGAAGAATTTTTCATTGACAATAACACAAGGAAAGATCAATAAACCCTTTTATAAATAAATTTTCATCCTCCTCTTCCACACATAGAAGAGTTATTTATCGAGTGTAGAATGGGGAAGTGTTGCACAACCCTTCTCCACTTAAATTTTCATATAATTCCTTTCTACCAAGTATATAAGAGTTTTTCATTGGTGACAAAATTGGGAAGGGTTAGCACACCTTTCTCCATATTAATTTTCATTTAGTTCTTCTATCTAAAATTGAAAATAGTTTCTCATTGTGGTAGAATGGGGAAGTGTTGATCAACCCTTCTCCATATTAATTTTTATTTTATGAATTCTCTCCAAAATAATGAATATTTTTTGTTAGGGTAGAATTGGGAAGGTTTGTATGGTGAAGTATAAAAATATAAAGAAACAACATTAATAATAATAAAAATATATAAACTAAAAGACATAATCTAACCAAGGGACATGACCATTCACCATTCTGAATAGTCAATGCTCTGTGTCATCATTTAAATCATATATCATTCATTCATTTGTCAATTTTATAATTGATCCGGATTATTTTCGGTACGAAATGAGGGCGGAGATATAATAAAGAAATGCACAGAGATATTGCAGATATTCAATAATATAATAGAAATGTATCATAGATGCAACCATAAACATAGATATATAGTAATACATGATTTCTATTAATGAAAGAAATGTACAGAGACTGTAAAAATACAGAGTGAAAGACTCGCTAGAATGGTGGTAGCTTATCTCTGAGAAGAGATGTGACAACTACTCGCATTCGCAAGAAAATGATTACAATGAGGCTCTAAAGGCCTTTTTACAATAAACTGGAATGCCAAAAATCCTAGACATCCAAAAACCTAACCCTAGGAGATGAAGCGCCAAAAGTTATGTGGACCCTGTTTGGGTAAGTTAGTACATCAACTTCCCAGGTTCGCAACTTTTGCATACGATCTCCGTTTTAGGCATATGATAGCTCATTGGAAAGGTATCATCGAGGAGATTCATTTTGGGGCCTCAATCATGTTTTTGGCTATCATTGAGAACCCTGATCTTGGAAAACCTTCATTTGGGCCCTCAAAATGGTCCCAGAAGTTAAAAACTGCTAAAAATAGTAAATTTCCAAAATTGCCAGAAAACTGTTTTGAGCCAGTCGAAAAAGGTGGGTAGCCACCAATATCCACCTGGATCGATAATTTTATCCTTTATGAACTTTCATTTCTATGTTATATATTTTTTGGTATATGAACTATTGGTCATTACATTGTATCGTAACTTTAATGAAGTTTTGATTCATTACATTTGTATCAGAGCTTGAACCATTTTGGTTCATTACGATTCAACTGACCCTTCTCCACTTAAATTTTCATTTTAGTCTCATATTTGTCATATAGAAGAGACTTTCATTTTTAATTTAAGTCTCCCCTCCCAAAAATACAAGAGTTCTTTGTTGGGGTGGAATGTGGAAGTGTTGTATGACCCTTTTCCACTTGAATTTTTATATAATAATTTTTTATCAATTGTGGGAGAGTTTTTCTTTGGTGACAAAATGGGGAAGGGTTGATCCACCCTTCTCCATTTCAATTTTCATTTTATGACTTGTCTCCAACATATTGAAGAGTATTTTATTGGTATTGTATTGAATAAAATATATAAATAAATAAAACATTAATAATAGTAATAATTAGATAAACTTAAAGACATATCCTATAAACGATATGACCATTCGCCATTATGACTACTCAATGTATATGAGTATATTGTCACAATGTATTGTATCATCATCTATATCATATCTCATTCATTCATTTATCCATTATACAATTCTTATCCTCTATGGATTTTAACTATCTTTCATTCCTATGCCATATATTTTTGAAAATATGAACTATTTATCATTACATTGGTATTAGAGTATTGATGAACATTATTGATGAACATTTGGTTTATTACAATGATATCAAAGTTTGAACTATTTTGGTTCATTACATTGTTATCAAAGACAAACCCGATATTGGCCTTTGGACACACTCTTATTAGACCATGTTTAATTTAATTTTTTGTCACAATTTTATTTTTTAGAGTTTTTTCGATTCTCGAGTTTTTAACCACAAACCAACCTTTGACCATTTAAAATTTAGGATTTTGTTGCAAATTGAATTTTTTCTGCTATATATTGAAGTAATTGAAGTGAGGTAAAGACCATTCAACTGCCAAGAAAATATAACAATTACCCAATAATTATAGTTAGGGAACAACGAACACATGCTTATAATTACATAGAACACAAATTCTAGATAAGACATTGGCTTAATAAAAATCATAATATAAATTTAGTTGAGAAATGAATCAACATTTCAAATTTCAATTAAAAGGATGAATCAAGTAACCTCCAAACATCAAATGAATAAATGAAAACTTTATGGCCAAGGAATATTGTGGAATAACTACCATATATGTCATAATAGAAGAGAACAAAAATCGAGACTTATATCAAAGAATGAACTCAATTGCAATGATCTTATGGAGTCGTGTATATGTGAATTGCTACCATCAAGTAAGTGTCACAATCACTCTAGAAATAGGATTAGTCACTAAACCCTCAAAACAACTACCATCTAACAAAAATAAATCAATTAATCTCCAAAAATCATGAAATTTTATTGCACTAACTACCAGGCAAGCCATTAGAAATCTTGTGACTGTACGAATGCCGGACTTTAAATAACCCACCCTCTTTCCATCGCTAGGAAAGTATTTGATCAGACATTTGTGAAGTAAGTCACTATTCATTCTCTGTATCACCTCATCTTAGTCTCATTCGTTCCACGTTCGTTTTTAGGAGTTCAGAGAGTGTGTGCTCCATTCAAATGAACCAATCTTTAACTCACTTCTACAACTACTATGTAGCACCAAAATAGCTCCACCACAAATAAGGTTAACATTTACTCCCATTGTGGAGTGAGGAGTATTGTTGACATCATTAAAAAAACTAATCAAAGTCATACAAAAACATATTAAAGAACATTCCACATTATATATGATACGTGACAAGTCGAGCATGATATATAATTCGGTAATGAATATATATAGAAATCATTTGGAAAAGTTAAAAGGAATTTGAGTATATAAGTTTTCACAATTAGTTATAAGGTTAGAGAATTAGTCATAATGTTAGAGAAACTTATGGATGAAAATTGTGTGGAGCCTTGAAACGTTCAATGTTTCTAGAGGACACTTTACTCATCATCGAAGACAAAGAAGTTGATAGGTTTCCAAAGAATGTTCAGCTTTATAAATATAGAAGAGATTTTTTTTACCGTTGAAAGATTAAGATTGAAGTTAATTGTTGCTATTAAGTAATCCAAGAAGTAAAAATATAAAGAGGTAGTTGAGAATTTAGATAAATAATAAAGAAAAAAAATAGGAGAGAAAATATTTACGGTTAAAGGATTGAAGTTAGTCGTTACTCTTAGGTAATCCAAGAAGTAAAAGTATAAAGAGGTAGTCGACAATTTAGGTAAATAATAAAGAAGGAAAAAGTAAAGTATTCAAGTCTAAAAAGAATAATTAATAAATTAATGATAAAGTATTCAATTAAATTAATAAATTAATGATAAAGTATGTAATTAAATTAAGTAAATATAAATGAGGGGAAAATGAGGTTGTTAGTAATAGAAAAAGAGAAAAGTAGTAAGTTTGAGAAAGAGTAATTAGCGATATAATGAAAGTGATCTGAATTAGGGGATAAAAGAAAAAAATATTAAAGTGATTAAGAATTAAGTTAAAAAATCTTAAATTAATGATAAAGTATTAAGAAATAAAGGATTAGATTGGAGAGGAATAATAATTTATGAAATAAAGATAAAGTGTTAAATTAAAATGAGATAAGATGATGGATAAAAACTAAAATCATTGGGTAATAAAATAAGGGAAAGGATGGAGTTGTAGAGATAGGGGGACGATAAAATATAACTAATGTAACACCCCTATTTCCCCCAGTCTCCAATTATAACTATTATCATGACCAAAACTATAGACATGCCTATTATGTCATTATTGAAAGACAACGGACCTTTGATAAATTATGTTAAGTAAATATTTGGTTATTAATGCAACAGAGAGATGTTGAACTACTGTTGAAGGGATGGCCTTCATAGGTTACGATGTCATGAGAGGAATGGTGCAAGAGGGAAGCTATTACTATTTGAAGTGACTCTGTTATGCAATACCTTGCCAATTTAAAACAATACAGACCCTGAACTGTCCTCAGCCCTAGAGATTTGATTACCAATCAGGTCGGTAGTTGGGAAGTCTCCTTCGAGAATCAATGAAGTGTGGGTAGAATTCCCCATCGAGAAGATTCTGACATGACCCACAAGGTCTTGGGGAAGAATATATAACAAATAAAGGGAAATAAGACAGTAAGAGGGGGGGGAGATAGAAAAACACAGGATCGAGGAAAATTCATAGCACTAGAGTGAAGAGAAAGAGAACTTTCTAGTGTGAGGAAAAGGGAAACAAAAGTGTAGAAGTAATATATTCTCCCTGGAAAACTTGTGGAAAAACTAGTTATCCTCTCGTGGCATCATATCCTGACTTAGGGGTGGATTTCTATAGTAGTGCATAACGTAGCCTTACCTATGGTTGGGTGGAGAACGACGCACCCTTCCATAGTCGCCGACATATTCCAAAAAATTGTAGATAAGTAACTTATATATATGTTATGTGTGTTCAAAGGAAAATACACATGCTTGCATTGTTTGTATGGTAACCTTTATCTTTATAAAATATCTTCCATTATTTTATCTATAGAAATCTTGGGTGATGAATGTGTATATTCGTTTTAGTATGTAAATAACTCAAATCTATGCTATATATTAAGTTGAAATACTACCCAATATCCATGCTTATTGTAAGTGTCGTTGTGGCTATTTATGTGTGTGTGTGTGTGTGTGTGTGTGTGTGTGTGTGTGTGTGTGTGTGTGTGTGTGCACCTGTGTGTTGCCATGTTTGGATCCCTGCAACAAAGGACTCCTTACGGGATAAGATGAAACAAAGGAACCATGGGTACAAAATGGAATGCCTTGGACCTAGGAAAGAGTTCTCAAAAACTCAGAAGTATTGAAAAGGAGTAGAGAAAACCTTCATGAAAATTTGGCTAAGTCCTGTACTGGATTGTTAAGCATGAGAAAAACCCTTGTTTTTCCTTGGAGGTATTGTGACCGTCGATTTGGAATGGTGGTTATATCTGGACCATTTATCGGTGTAGGGGTAGGATTAAATCTCGACCATCGATATGGCGAGATAATATATCCCCACCATCCATCGAAGGGTGCCATTCAGAGTAAGTCGTGGAGATGGGCTTTGAAGAGGAGACTCCGATGGGAGATCTAGATCGTTCATGAGAGAAAGGGTGATATTTTATCTCGACTGTTGATCTGATGAGATAAAATAATCCTATCCATTCTTCGGAGGACATCATTCAGAGTAAGTTGCAGACCCAAAGGAGATACACTCTGAAGGAAGAAATCTGAGGGATGATCAAGACTGTAGATCGACGAACATAAAATTAGATCCTTGTCATTGGGTTTTGAGTTATAATATTGAAATTTGAGAAGGAACGTACTCCCAATGATGATACAACCAATTAAAATTATTCCATGTGGCATACGAAGGTCAGCCCACATGTCATAAGGGAATTGTGCCACGTGTCAAGTAGAATCAATTTTTTAGGCAGGACCTTGTGTTGGATAATGAGTGCCACATGTCACAACTAGTTGGTGGGGCCATGTGTCAAGACAGGGGGAAACCGACATATACAAAGGTGGACACACATTAATTTTAAATTCGTAGGTCAGGCGAAGTACAAACCTCATCAATTTCATACATGAGGACACATGTCTTAATCCATGTCGTTAGATATCTGTGAAAAGATCTTCACCATTCATGCAATATTCCATATGTAGTATAATATGCAGAACATAAATATTTAGCAAGAAATGGTAGAAAAACAATGATATATCCATAACAATATCATAATAATACCATAATAACACTAGAAAGAACACCTTTATTAAAGATAGAAATGTTCGCTTTCCTCTTCAAGGGGACAACCTCTAGCAGAGCAAATCTCTATTACAATAATCTCCAAGACAAAATATCCAATTCCTCCTACTCTTATTTATACTAATTCTACCTTCTAAGGAAAATTATAGAGGAAGATATTTCTAGAAGAGGAAGATTTTGTTAGGTCTTCTTACATTGACTTATTCTCCTTTATTTATTAGGCCTTATTAACTAATGTCGACCTTTATTACATAGAAAAAATATCCTAATAACTGATGACCAATGGAGAGGGGTTAGGATAAGATCCTAACAATTCATTGCAGGGTACTAATCATAGTGAGTTACGGATTTGCACTCTGATTAAGGAACTCCAAGGGAATATCTGAGTCGTTAATCAAAGAGAGCCATGATGAAACAACATCCGTTGATTTGTCACAGGCTCTACCAAGCTCTCCGACAATAGAAAATTTAAGGAAAGATCTAAGTCGTTGATCGAAGGGTGGCCATGATGAATGATAGTTGTCAATTCATCGTGGGCCATACTATTCCCCTTGGTGAGTATGGGCAAAGGGGAGTGACATCAAGGAGACAAAGGTGCTATCCCGACGGTTAGCGTGTGATGAGTAGGACAAGTGTCAACACCTAAATGGGAAATCCGAGTACATCTGTGAAGACATGTACACCACTTTAAGTCCACGTGGAGGTCCACATGTCGAACGATGGTTATGCCATGTGTCATGGTCCTTTGACATAGTGAGGGGGTGGGCATGCCATGATACGAGTGCCACATGTTTTTCCAGCATGTCCTGGAGGACAAGAGGTGTCGACACCCGGTTTGTCAAGATAAATATTGAGAACCATCGATATCATCAAGGATGCGACAACAAAGAGATATGGTTTGTTGAAGTATCATCGATGAAATGTGAAGGGTTAGCAAGGATGTGTGTTAGACAAGAATGTCAACGACGATAAAGGTGTCAGTGAAATAATGAGAGCCATTATATGAGCGGCTTGAGGAACGTTAGATAAAAAAAATGCCAGATGGGAGGGGTGTTATCCCCTGCACAAACTAGTATCAATGACACATTTAGAGTCATGGGATGCTTGGACCTAATACCATAGGATTTGGTCATTGATATATTCTGACCATTTGTTGATTGAAGGCAAGTAGAGATCTGGACCGCCAGATCTAGATGTGTCATCGTGAGAACTTTGGTTGGGTTGGTTCTGATAACCCAAATTCTTGTTAGGATCGGTGATGCAACTAGAGCCGTAGGATGCTCAGACCAAGCATGGTTGGATCTGACGCAGTCTCGATACGAGATCATTGTCAGAAGTTTTAGTGTTGGAGTGTTGACACTCTGTGGGAGTAAAATTCCAACGATGGTGAAGAGAAGTAAAAATAATTGGGAGCGTGAAATCAACATTCCCGGTGGCAGGTGCCACATCAGATGACACAAGTATTAAGAGGCCACGTGGAATTCCATGTAGTAGTAAGGTGGTATTGCGCCAATGGAGGCCTGAGAACTTCGGGAGACCACAACTTTCGATCTAGAACTTAGTTTGGGGCATGATGCCATTTGTTGGAAATCTCTTAATGAGCAGAAGAAAATGGTTCCCTCGAGAAAATTTCTTGAGACGATTGAGAAAAAATGAAATTTTGATACCCCATCCTTTAAAATGGTCCTTGGAGGGTTGGGTGTGTTATAGAGTGGTATCAGAGAAGGTTACAACACTTGGCCTGCTTGGGCTCATGAAAGAGTTGAATAAATTTTATTAGAGAAATTTTAAGGGGGAGGGCACCCTACCCTACCCTATTTGATAACCTAAAAGGTTAATTTTCCACAATATTGGCAGAGTTCTTATACTCTGTTTGCAATTCTGCAATCAATTTCCTTGACACCTTTGATCGATGGCCCATAATTTTTTGTTTTCTTAAATTCTGCCAAAATTCCTCAAACAATCAGTTATGGCCTATGTGCAAACAAATAAACCCAATACTATAGGCAAGGCACTAATATATTTCCTATAGAACCAAGCCCCATGATTAAGCGTTTATTCCTTTGAGTGCTTTACCACTTTTTACAAAGTGATATTTCTGTGTAGTATAGTGGAAGGTTCGGAGGTAGCACTGAAACCACCCTCAAGAGTGTCATTGTGGCTTTAGTGACCACCACATGTCCCTTAATGGGTTTTACGATACCATCAGCATGGGGTAACCCTATGTTAAATCCCAAGTAATTTAAGTGTGTGCCTTTGGATCTGAACCATCGATCCTTACATGTGATCCATGATTGTTTCCATTCAGATACACAATTATGTGGATCATTGATCTGATCATCATCAACGATCACGGTTATAATTTACCCCGTCGGTGATTGATAATGAATGTCATGATTCAATGGTGGATCTTGATCAATCTTTTGATCTGACGGTCCACGAGTCACTATTTTACCTAGTATATGGAATTGAACGAGTTATTTATTGTGAAAATAAATAACATCCAAATCTCATCAATCTATAACAATTAGAATGAAGTTAGAGAAGTATCAACCCTCCAGGGTGTCGACCTGCTCAGGGCATCATATTCAATCAACCATATATTGTTACAGGAATGAGAGTAAGGAATTCATAACATGAATAGAATAAATCTGCATTTTTTACATGTTTTAAATCTGAACTGAGTGATGTTGTTATATACTAAATAATGAAGTTGATTTCATTTTATAGAATTTTATTCTATACATGTGGACCATGATTTAGTGGATAATTAACTAATAGAAAATGTTGTTATCATCACTTAACCAGTCATTGGACTTCTAGGAAAAGTTGTAAGCATAAAGAATGGTGACACATCATGAGATGGGGGAGAGCTCCCATGATAGAGAAGAAGAATCTGATGAAAGGAGAGTGGTAGAAACCCCTCCAAATCTAGTTGAGAATGTGAGAAGTCTCATGGCAGAGCTACAAATCTTTAACGACAATAATGAGATTCTTATGAAAGAACAAGAAAAGAAAACTGAAATAAATGCAGTTTTGTTGCAAAGCCTGTCATACATACAGAGAAAATTGCAGCTAGTAATTTAGACAAACATCAGTATGAGAAAACATAGAGTTCCCATGAGATACAAATACATGGTCCAGAAAGTAGCAATGCAAGAATAATCACTCCCAAGAAGGCTTGGCATGGAGCGAAGAGGCATGCCAAATTCAAAGACTCATTTGAAGAATCCTCTAGTGAAGGAGTAGAAAACTCCAAGGAACTTTCCAATAGTGAACTAGTTCACATGCTCAGAGGATAAGAAAGAGGAGAAATCACTCCAAGGGCGGTGACCCTGAAGAATTTAAGAAAACCAAGCCACCCACTTTTGATGGGGAAATACAAAAAGGGGGAAGAATCAGAATCTTGGATACTTGGTCTGAATAAGTACTTCAGAGTTCATGACTACTCTGAAAACTTGAAGGCCTGAATAAATATATTTAACTTGAATGGAAATGCCTCTATTTGGTGGGAGGACCTTAGAAATGTAAAGATAATCCATGAGGAGCTGTCTTGGGGTAAATTTGAGAAATGATTCAAGAATAAGTACATGTTTGAAAGGTACTATGATGAAAATACTAAGGATTTCTATGAACTCAAACTAGGACAACTCACCATAGATGAATACATCAACAAGTTTATGGAGCTGCTGAGGTATGCACCCTATATAAAGGAATAAAAAGAGAAGATACAATGATTTCTTAGTGGGATCCCTCCATCCTTCTGAAACATAATCGAGTGTGATGAAACTAATACCTTGGAGTATTCCATTCAAAAGGATAGGTACTTCTATGAATAATTCGACCACAAAGAAGACTATCCCAAGGACTGGAAGAAGAAAATTAAACTGGGATTCAAGAAGAAGGTAGTTAAACCCTCAAATTTTAATAATTTTGGGAAGAGTTCTAAGATGAGCTTTCCCACTAAGAGTGTGAATCAACAGAAATTTCCATCTCAAAGTGGAAATAAAACTTGTGTATCATCCCAAGAAGGAGTGATAGTACAAAGAGAGATCCATTAAAATGTTGGGGATGTGGAGAAGAAAATCTGCTGAGGCACTGCCCTCATAGGAAGCCAGATAGTAGGATATTCTACAACGTCTAGAAGGATACCATGATTGATGATGTGGCCATAAGTATACCAAAAATTCATGCACCCTTGGATAATAGTCAAGAAGAGAACCAAGCCTTTGTGGTGGAAATGGAAGGTATGATTACCAACCATCTTGTTTCTTTTTTTATTTACTCTGGTTTGAATTTAAGTTATGTTTCTCCTCAAATTGTTGAGAAATGTAAATTATAGCAAGTGAAATATGCTAAAACATGGCTAGTACAGTTGGCCACTGAAAAAAAGAGGAAGATAACAGAGGTCATACCAGCATGCCAATTCATTATGAATGAATTTTTTACTAAAGAAACCCTGAACATACTTCCCTTAGAATCTTATGACATGTTGTTTGGCATGAACTGGTTGGATTCCCATATATCCAAGTTGGATTTTTATAATAAAACATTAGAGTGTGAATATGAGGAAGGGAAGAGAAGAACCCTACAAGGAATTCAAAATCTTGTCTCAGTGAGACAAATATCAACCCTTCAAATGAAGAAGTATTGCAGGAAAGTATTTCCTTTGTATGCAATACAAGTATTGAACTCTATTGAAGGCCATAAACCAATCCTAGAGGACCATCCTATATTTAGATAATACATATATGTATTTCTAGAAGAGGTACCAGGTCTGCCTCCAAGAAGAGACATTGACTTCTCAATAGAACTTGTACCTGGAGTGGTGCCAATGTCTAGAGAACCTTATAGGGTGAGTACCTCAGAGCTAGTTGAGCTCAAATTATAATTGAAGGAGATATTGGAAAAGGGTTACATTTGGCATAGTGTGTCTCCTTGGGGAGCACCAACCTTGTTTGTGAAGAATAAGGATGGCACACTCAGGTTGTGCATAGACTATAGTCAACTCAACAAAATGACAATTAAGAATAAGTATCCTTTGCCGAGAATTGATGACTTATTTGACTAGTTAAGGGGTGCTACAATTTTCTCCAAGATTAATTTGAGTTATGGATACCATCAGGTCTGGATTAAGGATGAAGACATAAAAAAAAAAACCTTTAGGAAAAGGTATGGGCACTATGAATTTGTGGTGGTGCCATTTGGGCTTACCAATGCACCAACCACCTTCATGTGCTTGATGAATAGTGTGATCAACATGTTTTTGGAAATATTTGTGTTAATTTTGATTGATGATATCCTAATATATTATAATATCAGGGAAGAGCATGAAGAACACCTCAAGTTAGTGCTTCCAGTGCTGAGAGAACACAATCTCTATGCAAAGTTTAGTAAGTGTAAATTTTTCCAGAAAAAAAGTTCATTAATTAGGTCATGTCATCACTGAGGAAGGAGTGGCAGTTCATCCTGGAAATATCAAAACCATTATGGATTGGCCTACACCAAAAGATGTAACTAATATCAGGTCCTTTATGGGCCTAGTAGGGTAATATAAAATGTTCATAAATGGGTTTTTCAAGATTGGATATCCAATCACCTCCCTTTAGAAAAAGGGAATCAAATTTGTTTGGACAGTAAAGTGTGAAGACACATGTACATGAAGACCAATGCACATGTGTTGAAGATTGCAGACCTAGACAAGGATTTCCTTGTGTGCACACATGTCTGCAAAGAAGGACTTGGAGGATCCCTCATGCAAGAAGGGCATGTAATCTGTTATAAATCTAGGAAATTGAATAAACATGAAATGGATTATGTGACCCATGACTAAGAATGAGCTTCCATAGTTCATGCATTAAAAATGTGGATAAATTACTTCCTAGGAAGAAAATTTGTGCTCATGACAGACGATAGTGGACTAAGGTATTTGTTTGACCATCCAAAACTAAATTCTATAAAATCCAAATGGATGGCTCTCCTTAGTGAATTTGATTTTGAAATCAAACGTATCAAGGGAAAAGAAAATAGAGTGGTTGATTCCCTCAGTAGAATCATGAAAGTGATTCACTTGGAAGTTGTAAGCACCTATGAATCAGACATCAAGAGAAGAGTTAAGAGTGCACAAGAAACATATGAACTTTTCAAAACTATAAAGACATATCTAGAACAAGAACCCATAGGACTGAAATATGCTGGCTATAAATTGTTGAATGATGGATTGTTAACCTAAAAATGTTGGTTGTATATCCAAGATTATGATGACTTGAAGATGTTCATCATGTATGAACTACATAAAATACCATACACTAGTCATTCTGGTTATCAGAAAATGATCACAACCACTAAGACACTGTTTTGTTGGTCAGGAATGAAAAAAAGACATAGCTGGTTATTTAGCTAAATGTTTGGAATTCCAATAGGTTAAGGTGGAACAAAAGAATCCATCGGGGCTGTTATAGAACCTACCTATTCCAAAGTGGAAATTGGAAACCATCTCCATGGATTTTATCACAAGATTACCTAAATCGGCCAAACAAAATGATGCCATTATGGTAGGTGTGGACAAGTTGAGCAAAGTTGCTCACTTTATCTCGGTAAAGTCCACATGCAAGGTAATAGATATTGCCAATATTTTTATGAAAGAAATATTTAGGCTACATGGGATGCCTAGGGAAATAATATCTGATAGAGATACACAATTCACCTCAGAATTTTGGAAATCTTTGTTTGCTGGTTTTGGAACTAAAGTGTTATTTAGTACTACCTATCACCCTCAAACTGATGGGTAGATAGAGAGGGTAAAACGAGTATTGGAAGACATGTTAAGGATGCATGTGATGCATCAACCCAAGAAATGGGAAGAATACCTACCATTGGTAGAATTTTCGTACAATAATGGCTATCAAGAATCCTTGAAAATGAGTCCTTTTGAGGCTCTCTATGGTAGACAATGAAATATTCCAATTAGTAGCAACAACCCAATGGACATAATTACACTTGGGAAAAACATGCTAAAGGAGTTGGAACAACAAGTAGCTCAAATAAAGAAAAATCTAAAAGTGGTCCAGGACATGCAACATAGTTATACAAACAACAAAAGGACTCATAAAGAGTTCAAAGTAGTGGATCACATGTATCTATGAATTAGACCTAGAAGAGTGGGACCTGTATCCTATAGAATAACAATTCCTCCCACAGTGAAATCGCATAATGTTTTCCATGTTTCATTACTAAAGAAATATGTACATGATTTTAATCATATAATTGACTGGTCTATGGTCCAGGTGGAACCAGAGGGAGAATTCCTTCCAGAGCCACAATGCATACTAGACAGGAAAGAAATACCACTTAGGAATAGAACCATTGCAAAGGTCAAGGTGCACTGGAAACACTTTGGTCTAGATGAAGCTACCTGGGAACTAAAGGATGCCATGAAACATGCATAACCTTTTTTGTTCACTGTTGTATATAGATTTTTTGCAGCAGATAGAACACCGAGGGGGGTGTTCCTTTAAGGGGGAGGGAATTATAACACCCCTATTTCCCCCAGTATGTAATTATAACTATTACTGTCACCAAAACTATAAAAATTCTTGTTATGTGATTATTGAAATACAATGGACCTTTTATAAATTATGTAATGTAAATATTTGGTTATTAATGCAACATGGAGATGTTGAACTACTACTAAATGGATGGCCTTCACATGTTATGATTTCATGAGAGAAATGGTGCAAGGGGGAAGCTATTACTTGTTGAAGTAACCTTGCTAGGTAGTACCCCGTCAATTTAAAACAATGCACACCCTGAAATGTCCTAAGCCCCAAATATTTGATTACCAATCAGGTTGGTAGTTTAGTAGTCTCCTTCGAGAATCGGTGAAGGATGGGCATAAGTCCCCATCGATAAGCTTCTAACATGACCCACGATATATTGGGGAAGAATACATGAAAAATAAAGGGACAAAGGACAGTAAGAGGAGGGGAGAGATAGAAAGACACAAAATCGGGGAAAAGCTAGAGCACTGGCCCCAGAGACTAAGAGAACTCTCTGGTGCGAGGAAAAGGGAAACAAAAGTGCAAAAGTAATATATGTTCTCTGAAAAACTTGCGGAAAAACCATTTATCCTCTTGTGGCATCGTATCTTGGCTCGGGGGTGTATGGCTATAGCATTACATAGTGCAACCTTTCCTATGGTAGGGTGGAGAGTGGCACACCCTTTAGTAGTCACCGACATCTTCCAAAAATTTGTATATAAGTAAATTATATATATATTCTGTTGAAAGGAAAATACATAGGCTTGCATGGTTTGTATGGTATCCTATGTATTTAGAAAATAGCTAACAGTATTTTATCTGTAGAAATATTGAGTGATGAATGTGTGTATTCATTTGAGAATGTAAATAACTCAAATCATTGTTATATAATTAGTTGAAATACTACCCAACATACCTGATTATTGTAAGTGTTGTTGTGGCTATTGATATGTGTGTGTGTGTGTGCACCTGTGTGTTGCCACGTTTGGATCCTTGCAACAAAGGACTCCTTGTGGGATAAGCTGAAACAAAGGAACCCTGGGTAGGAAATGGAATTACTTGGACCCAGGAAAGAGTTCTCAAAAAATTAGAAGTGTTTAAAAGGACTCAAGAAAACCCTCGTCAAAATTTGGCTAAGTCATGGACCGAATGTTTTTCCTTAGAGGAATCGTGATCGTCGATTTTTCTTAGCTCTTAGATCTAGACCATTTATTGGTGTAGGGGAAGGATTAAATCTCGACCATCAATTTGGAGAGATAATATATCCCCACCATCCATCAAAGGGTGCCATTCAGAGTAAGTCACAGAAATGGGCTCCGATGAGGAGACTCCAAGGGGAGATATGGACTATTAATCAGAGAAAGGGTGAGATTTGATTTATGTCGTCGATCTGGTGAGATAAAATAATCCTAGTTGTTCTTTAAAGGATTTCATTCATAGTAAGTTGCAAACTCGAAGCAGATACACTCCGAAGGAAGGACTCCGAGGGATGATCAGGACCATAGATCGGTGAACGTAAGATCAGATCCTCGTCGTTGGTTTTGAGTTACAATCTTGCGATTTGAGAAGGATCGTACGCCCAATGATGAGACGAACAATTGAAATTGGTCCACATGACATACGAAGGTTAGACCACATGTCATGAGGGAATTTTTCCATGTGTCAAGTAGAATTGAGTTTTCAGGTAGTACCTTGTGTTGGATTATGAGTGTCACGTGTCATGACTAGGTGGCGAGGCCATGTATTAGGACATGTGGCAACCAACGTATACAGAGGTGGACACACATTAATTTGAAATTCGTAGGTCAGGACGAGTACGAACCTCATCGGTTTCATACCTGAGGAAAAATGTCTTAATCCCTACCATTAGATCTCCATGAAAATATCCTTACCATTCATCACAGGGTACTAATTAGAGTGAGTTATGGAGTTACACTCTGACGAAGGAAATCCAAGGGAATATCTGAGCCGTTAATCGGAGATATTTGTGATGAAACGATAGTGATTGATCTATTGTAGGCTCTACTAGGCTCTTCGACAGGAGAAACTCTAAGGAAATCTGAGTCGTTGATCGGAGGGTGGTCGTGATGAATGATAGTCATTGATTCGTCATGGGCCCTACCATTCCCCTTGGCGAGTATGGGAAAAGGGGAGTAACGTCAGGGAGACAAAGTTGTTATCTTGGTGGTTATCATGTCATGAGTAGGATAGGTGGCAACACCTAAACGGACAAGTCGAGTACATATATGATGACGTGTATGCCACATCAAGTCCACATGGAGGTCCACATGTCAAAAAATGGCTATTCCATGTGTCACGGTCCTTTTTCATAGTGAGGGGGTGTTCATGACATTATATGAGTGCCACATGTTTCATCAGTGTGGAAGCTAGTGCGTCCCGAAGGACAATAGGTGTCAACAACTTATTTGTTAAGAGAACTATTGAGAACTGTTGATCTCATCAGGGATGTGGCAACAGTGATATCTGGCTCATTGAAGTATCATCGACGAAATGTGAAGGGTTAGCAAGGCTACGTATTATCCAAAAATACCGACAACGATTAGGGCACTGAAAAAATAATGAGAGTCGTTAGTTGAGTAGATTGAGGACCGTCAAATAAAAAATATCAGATGGGAGGGGTGTTATCCCCCGCACAAACTAGGATCATTGACACATTTAGAGCTATCGGATGCTTGGCCCTAGGACTGTAGGATCTGTTCATTGATAGATTTTGACTGTTCATCCATTGAAGGAAATAAGATATTTGGACTGTTAGATCTAGATGTGCTGTCATCAAAACTTTGGATGGGGTGTTGTCAATAACCCACATGCTAGTTGGGATCACCAATGCAACCAGAGCCACGGGATGATCAACACAAAGATGGTTGGATCTGACGCAGTCCCGATATGGGATCATCGTCAGAAATTTTAGTGTTGGAGTGTTGAGACTCGATGGGAGTAAAATTTCGACGACAACGAAGAGAAGTAAAAAGGATTGGGCACATGAACTTAACATGCCCGGTGGCAGATGCCATGTCAGATGGCATGAGTATTAAGAGGCTACATGGATTCCATGTAGCAGTAAGGTGGCCTTGAGCCAATGGAGGCCCGAGAACTTTGGGAGACCATATATTTCGATCCAAAACTTGGTTTGGGGCATGATGACAATCGTTGGAAATATCTTGATGAGCAGAAGACAATGGTGCCCTCAAGAAGAGGTATTGAGATGATTGAGAAAAAGTGAAATTTTAATACCCCATCCTTTAAAAGGGTACTTAGGGGGTTGGGTGTGCTACAATTGATATTTGAAGAATATTAATGAGGGAGATGAAATTATAATAGAGAAAGGATAGAAATAAATTAAGGAGATTCATAATAAATTGAAAAGAGATAGATAAAGCTTAAAGAGAGATAATTTTAGATAAAGTTTAAAGAGAGAAAATAATAT
>ML782862.1:338025-351526 GCA_009831015.1 Picea engelmannii | reverse complement strand
CAAGTCTATCAAGAGGAATTGGATCTTCTTCATACAAGGATCGAGCAAGTGTGTGTGTTGGAGCCAAGAGCCACCGAAAGGAAGCTTGCGACATCAAGGTGATCAGGTTGTATCTTCTACTTTCGATTAATATGATACAACGACATGTCCTTTTCCCATAAAGTCATTCTCACTTTATTATGTGATTCTTTGATCATACACATAAGTTGACAGTTGAATATATTTTGCTATCTTCACTTTGGTTGGTTTGTGTTGTCTTGGTCTTGACCTCACAAGAGCACCGGAGCAAAGCGGGAGCAATAGAGAACCTAGGAAGTGATACAAAGGTATGTTACTTGTTCCTCCCGACTAGCTAATTCAATGGTCAAAACTTAGGGAAAGAGTCATGTCCTGTCCTGTTTTGTTCTAGATCCAGGTGGATCTAGGGAGATCTGTTAGTGTCTGCACCTACCGATTAGTCCGATAACAAAATTGGCGACTCCACTGGGGATATAACCTGTTTTCTTTGTGGTTTTTGGTATTTTTCCTTGGCCATTTGCTCTTGCCTTACCTTTCTCCATTCATATCAATCTCTGAGTCTTTAGGATACCTTGATAGACCCTCTGGGTCCAGAGGCCTCTTCAATTTTTTTGTCTTTTTCCAAAAATTTGCTTAGTTACAGACATTCTTGCACTGCACTCCACAGTGGCATGGGAGAATATACTGAGTTCGCACTTTTCTTTTAGGTCCAGTGCAAGGTTCTCGCACTCTGTTCAAAGATGGCCTGCGAGAATGACCCATTCTCGCACTGTGTAATACTGTCAGCCTGGGAACCCTCTTTTCAAATTTTTGGATTTGAGATCATTGCATGATCAGCTGCCCAGATCAGTATAGGTGCCTACAAAGAGCTTCTTGGACCATTGGTTGATGTTTTCTTGTCTTCATTTTTTCACATAAATAGTCTTAGGAAATCAAAGGCTCTTCCTGTCACTTTTTTCTTGACTTTCGTTTCTTGACTTCTCTCTGCAAAGATATACTCTTTGATTTTGGAATCTGAGTGTGCTTGTTTGGTTAAGAACCGGTGATTGGTTGAAATTTGAGCTTCTTTGTCTTTATCATTTGCTCATTATTTGAAAGATCATTTTTCTCATGCAATTGAAAAGACTAGTTTGGTCTGCTTGTTATTTTTGTTTCCATTGAAATATTGGTTTGGGTTTTTGTCTATTGCTTGTTTATTAGTTTTTGGATTTCTTCACTCTCACCATCATGGTGTAGGTCCTTTTTGAAAAGTGAAAAACGTTTTTCTTTCAAAAGCATTTTCGTCTTCGAAAGTATTGAAAATCAATTGTTGAAATTATTGAAAAAGAAACAATAGAGAATTTTTATTTTTGCGTGATTCGTTGCAATTGCATTTGAAAGGAAATTGTGTATTGTAGTTCAAGTTTGATCCGGAAAAATTCTCTTTCCCTCCCGTACATAGGATTCATTGAACGAAAATTGCTATATTTCATTCTTATCCATGCATCGTTGGGTCAGAGTCTCATACAACATCAATTTCATCTCCGTTTCCTTTGAGTAACAACAACCCTTAATAACACTGCGCAACTGTAAAATTTAACTAGTAACTCTTTTCTAGGGCTCTATTACACCAACATTTAGCTAGGCTAGCACTTTGGAATAGGTAGAGAGATACACTCTCCAAAGCACAAAACACACAATAGCATCTTGTGTTAAGAAGTGTCAAATTCCATTTACAACATCTTGTCCTGGGAAGCCCTTCTCACACAAGGGTCAAACACGAGGTCGCATTGATATTAACAGAGTTACTCACCCTGCTTTGTTGATATCAGTGTAGAGATTTCACATATTACGGGGGTCACTCGGAGGTATACCCACAATGATGAGTGGAAGCCTTTTTGAGTTGATTTCGGGGTAGATACCCTGCCCTTGCATGTGGATCGGACTGTCGACTGTCCCCCCAGGATTTATTGTTGTCGGTGGTAACCTTAGCATCCTATCTTTCTAGGGTCTTACACAAGGTGACTGTGAAGGGGAAAGTCTTCATGGTACCTGAAATCGACGTTGGCCAAACTCACTCGGGCTCCTTGGTGGGTATACCCACGATTATGTGTGGGAGATTTCACCAAGGTGTAAGTCCGTTAAGCAGGTCGTCAGCGTAAATTTTCCACCCTAGCCCAGCCCCTTCTCGTCTCATTGTTGCGACGTTGGATTTTATCACCAACTAGTGGCTTCGGAATTAGAAGGTCTTGTTTGCTTGGTATTGTTTCCTAGATTTTGTTTACTAGCGCGTGTTGTTTGTTTACCAAAGTTGCCCATACGATTTTCTTTGTAAGTTTGTCACTTGTTTACAATAGCTCCTCCACGTCGTTCACGTAGAATGCAGGGTTTATATCCAGAGCATATGGAAGGTTCTCAACCCTTGCCTACAAGTTCACCTGAGGGCTCTCCTCAATAGAGTGAAGTCCAAGACGTTACCACACCACAAGTGGAACAAACTGACTCTCGAACATTTCCGAATTACCAATAATTGAGAGGACTTTCAACTTCACCCCAATTCTGAGCGACCGTTTATGCGACTGAATTCTTCTGGAGACTTAGTTGTTGTGTCTTGTGGATCACCGGTTGGACCCTTTCTAGGCATAGAAGGCCAAGATCCTTTTTGGTCTACGGGTGTTTTTTGACGGGACCTTTTTGGTCCAGGCTGACCTGTGATTTCCGAAATCATCTCATCTATGATTTCTGAAATCTCTAGTCCAGAGACAGTACCGTTTACTACCGCCTATTACTTTCCTGGTACGGACGCCCTGTGATCTGACCACATCTTGACCATCCCTATCGAAATGGCCCATCACACAGATACTACGAGTGTTCACACTAGGATTACCACGGTTAGCCAAGCCCCCATCGACACACTGCTCACGCCTAGTATCACCCCCACACTACCACCCGGATACCGAGCGTTGAATGCTTCCATTTCAACTCCTCCGAAAACTCCATCTGGCTCTCCTGGTGGTCCCTCTTCTTCTGGTAACTTTCTTTCCAGTTTTATTCTGACACTCCCTCAATTTCCTTTTGGAGGACCTTTCTCGTCCTCCACTGGCAGTTTTAATCCTAGTGGCACTATTCCGTCATTCACACCAAATTACCAGATTCTCGTCGGTGGACAATTTCATCAAGGTGGTATGACTCAACCCCCTCTCAGTGGGCAAATTCCTATTGGAACACAAATCCCAATTGGAACACAACCCCCAATTGGAAAACCGCCCCCAATTGGAACACCACCTTCGATAGGAGGACCGACCCCACCTTATGGACAAAACATACCTCCGTCCTTGGCCCAGTATTGGAATCATCTGATACAACATCCTTCTCATTCGACTAGGGGGCAATAGTTTCTAGCTGCATCCATTATAGCCCCTAATATAGGCCAACCATTACCGGGTACATCCAATCCTATTTGGGGCTCGAATGCTCAAACTCACGTCCCTATTCCAGGATACAACCCCATGAGCTACTATCCTCTCCAACCACCACCGAATCTGCCTAGGTCTTCACATTATATGCAGACTGCTTATGGTCCTACTGGTTTTCCGACGGGGCTTCCTCCCCAAAGCCACCAGTACCTGCAGGTGAATTGACAGTTACCCTTCTTGGCCACTTTGGATCTTCTAGATTTGTCAAGGATTTTAAATGATCCAATTCGTCACTCTCCCCAATGGCCTGCTATACCAGCCAAACTACCATCGGACATCCCTAAATTTGATGGCAAAGTGGGAAAGGACCTGAAAAATCACGTCATGACTTTTCACCTCTGGTGTTCATCCAACTCATTGATGGATGACTCTATTCGTTTACGTCTTTTTCAACGAACCCTCACAGGTTCTACTGCGAAGTGGTATATAGAATTACCACGAGGTTTCTTCGCTGACTTCAACACCCTAGCTATGGCTTTCTTCACACACTACCAGTTACTGATTCGTTATGAAATGAGGACCGAGATTTTGATTTCTTTCAAACAAAACAAAGCCACTCATATATCCGATCACATTCATGAGTGGCAACAGAGATGACGTCTCATTAAACTCGAGCTCCCCGATCAGTTGCTGGATGAGTGGTTCACCAAATCATTTGTGAACGACATCGGTTCTGACATTTCCATGGGTGGAGTCGTCACGGAAGACCAGGCCATAAGTCGTGCTCAATACCTTGACCTTGGTTACTCACAAACAGGTACTCTTTATGACTTACTACCTGACTTACCTCATCCTTCCACTTCCACCATTTCAACTACTCCAGCTACTTCGCATGCAACCGATGGTGTGATTGGCACTTTCCAGGCCCAACCACATTCCGCCTCAATCACCAACCCCAAACCTGCTTCTTCTAATGTTAAAAATGCTCCGTCTCCTGCCCCTCCCACCAGAAAGACTTATGAGGTCAATGCAGTTCAATCTACCCTAACCGGTAAAAACAAATCCAAAAAGGGAAGGGGTAAGAATAAGGAGGACAAAAATACTTCTCAAGCAGAGCAAACCAAAACTACACCTGTTGACAATTGGTATAAGTGAAAACCTCGATACCCTTGTCTTATCTGTGGTGATGATCACTACACGAAGGATTGTCCACGACGCACCGAGGTCACTAAATTCCTTCAAGGAGCTCCAAAACCACCTGCTCTGGCCGTTTTGTCCCAACCCTTCCCGTCTCAACAACAGGCTCAGTTGTCATTCACGAACAACCTTCATCTTCTACTACATCCTATGTATTGATGTGTACTGGCGATTCAAAGCAGAACGACATTGCACTCACCACTCGAGCCAAAGATTACTCTCCCTCTAAAGAGAAGGTTGATGACCTACCTCCTTCCTTGGTACAACCCTCTCCCGCAACTCCACCTACCAACGATCCTCTTCATCTAGAACAATCGAGCCTCGACATAGTTCTTCGACCCCCCCCAAAGGGCGTCGTTCAGAAATCAGCTTTCAATCCACATGCTCGTCCTGCCCAAAATTACAGCATTGTTGAAGATTTGGCCCAAGCACCTTCTGCAATGTCAGACCTCGAAGTCCTTCAAAGTTGTCCCACACAACGAAAGGCACTGTTGAAAGCTATTGGTGGAATTGACCCGACGGATACGAATTTAATAATTTTTGACTTGGAAGATCACATTCCAAGGTTACCCCCTCAACTCGCATTCCAGATCCAAGTGATTGTCTTTGAAAAAAACATTTGTCGAACCGTTATCAACGAGGGTGTCTCAACGTGTGTTATGTCTCTTACTTGCTGGAAAGCCATTGGCTCTCCCTCTTTGAATGAATCCCAGAACACTCTCAAAGCCTTCAATGGCTCTGGTTTTAATCCCTACGGTGTCCTTCCTTCGTTGTCCATCACGCTAGAAGGCAAAACGGTCCGAGTTGAAGTGGAAGTCTTTGACACTCCCCTTGATTACAATCTTCTGCTTGGTCGTAGCTGGATCGATTCCATGTGCGCAGTTGTGTCGACCCTTTTTCGAGTGGTACGTTTCCCACATCAAGGGAAGGTAGTCACTATCGACCAATTAGCCTTCTTAAATTTCAATACCCATAATGGCAATGTACCGTTCATCGCTAAAACCCCACCGGGTTATGAGAATGTCATTGTAGGCCTTCTTAAAGACTCTTCGTTTATGGATACTTTACCCATTCCACTGCCTGATGTTCCATGCTCGTTCGTTGCTTCAATCAACATGATCTCCACCCCGATTCACGAAATTCCTGCGTCTCACAACCTATGGATAGTAGCTGACCCTGGAGATCATCTTCGTTACGACAACAAAATGTCGTTAAGTCTGGTTAAATCCGCCTATCAGGCCATTCAAACGACCAACCCTTCTGCCCCCTCTCTTGGTGAGTTATCTCCAAAATCCTTTCCATGTCATTTTTCCCACTGACGAGATGATCATGTCTGTCATGGAGGACACCCCTTGGGACGATGGAAATCATCGTTCCATCCTCTTTCTGGAGCAACATACCATTGAGAACTACCAACGGATCTCGACCTCGTTGACCATTGTCATCATCTCAACTATTCCCAAGTCCACACACGATGTGTTTTCTGAAGGGAACTTGAGTAATATCTCGCCCACTATTCCCCTCGACATATCCATTAAACCTGGGATTGTCGAAAATGTCCATATCGGAGCTTCGTGTTCTTCTGATGAAATCGTCACCTACACATCCCTTTTCAAGGAGTTTCGTGACATCTTCGCCTGGAGCTACAAAGAAATGTCGGGTATTGACCCTGACATTGTGATACATGAGATCAAGACATACCCCGACGCTAAACCCGTCCGACAACGCTTTCGTCCCATTCACCCACGTAAAGCGGCGGATATCAAGCTCGAAGTCGAGAAACTTCTCAAAGCTGTCTTTATTTACCCGATGGCCCTCACTGACTGGGTTTCCAATCTTGTCCTGATCGATAAGAAACAAGGCACAATTCGTGTATGCATTGATTATAGGGATATCAACAAATCTTGACCCAAAGACAACTTTCCTACCCCCTTCGTCGATCAGATTGTCGACGATTGCACCAGAAGTGAACTCTTCTCTCTGATGGATGGTTTCTCCAGGCATAATCAAATCAACATTGTTCCCTAGGATCAACATAAGACCGCTTTTATTTGTCCTTGGGGCACTTTTACCTATCGAAAACTCCCTTTCGGTCTCAATAACGTTGGCGCAACTTTTCAACGCGCTATGTCTTATGCTTTCCATGATATCAAGCACATCATTCAACCATATCTGGACGATTTTCCCTCTCACTCAATGCACCGAGTCGATCATCCAACCCACCTCCGAGCCATTTTCATCTGTTGTCGGTTCTACCGTATACGTTTGAATCCTCATAAGTGCATTTTCTGCATGGAATCTGGAAGACGTCTAGGTTTTATTGTTTCGCGTCAAGGGATCAGGGTGGATCCTTTAAAGGTTGAGGCAATCCTTAATCTCCCTCCTCCTTCTACACTTCGCCAGTTACAAAGTTTGCAGGGGAAAGCAAACTTTATTCGTCATTTTATCCCAAATTACACTGAGATAACTTGTGGATTTACGTGGTTACTAAAAAAAGGTCTGAGTTCGTATGGGATACCATCGCCAACAATGCTTTCAAAGCTTTGAAATTGTCCCGAACATGTGCTCCACTTCTCTTTCCCCCCGATTACAATCACGATTATTTCCTCTACCTTGCTGCCTCGAATTACACCATTGGTATGGTTCTCGTCCAAGAGGATGATGCTAACGATGAACATGTTATCTACTACTTGAGTTGAAGTCTAACGCCTACCGAAATCAAGTATTTACATGTCAAAATACTGGCCTTGGTAGTTGTCCAAGCCGTCCAACGCTTCCGAAACTATATCCTCTCGCGTAAGACTACAATGATTTCTAACTGCAACCCTATGCAACACATTCTCACACGTCAATTGCTAGGGGGAAAATACTCCAAATGGATCGTGATACTCCAGGAGTTTAACTTGGAATTCGAATGTGCCAAGTCTAAGAAGTCCTTAGTGTTTGCTGAGTTGATATGTGACTTTCCCTATTCTGAAATGGAAAATGTAGCAGCTGATTCATTACCTGATGAATCCCTTTTCCTCATCAGCTCTGATTATCTTTGGTATGGCGATATCATCATATATCTCCAAACCCAGACTTTTCGGTCATCTTTGTCTAGTACTGATCAATGTCAAATACGATACCAAGCTCGTCAATATATTATCCTCGGGGATACTCTTTATCGTCGGGGGATTGACTCTGTTTTTTGACGCTGCCTCACATTCGATGAAGCCGAGAGAGCTCTGAATGACTGCTATTATAGAGCCTATGGTGGTCATATGTCTGGGTATGCAACTGCCTAGAAGATCTTACGAGAAGGGTATTTTTGGCCTTCTTTTTTTAACGACTGCATAATCGCCGTTCAAAAATGCCATGCTTGCCAGACCTATAATAACAAGATACGGTCACATCCCGCTCCTCTTCACCCTGTGGTCTCCGTTGGTCCCTTTGCGAAATGGGGCATCAATTTCATGACATGTCACCCTCACTCGGTCGGGGGGCATGGATACATCATTGTAGCCGTAGATTACTTTACGAAATGGGCCGAGGCGATGCCAACATTTGACAACACTGGAAAGACCACAACATTATTCATTTTTAATCACATCATAGCTCTTTTTGGTGTTCCCCAGGCTATCATCACTGATCATGGTAGCCACTTTAGAAACTTCATGATGTCTGAACTTACTGAAAAGTTGGGTCTTCGCCATGAAAACTCAACACCCTATCACCCACAAGCCAATGGCCAAGTCGAAGCAATTAACAAAGTTCTCATAACTATGCTCCGACGAATGATAGGGATTCACAAAACAAGTTGGCACACAATGTTGTTTTCGGCATTGTGGGATTACCAGACATCCGTCAAGTCCGCTACTGGGTTTACACCTTTCCAGTTATTCTATGGTTTGGAAGCCATTCTTCTGATTGAATGTGAGATACCCTCTTTAAAACTAGTTGTTGAACTCCTACCAAACACTTCTGCTGAGGAAGAATGTCTATTGTATCTTATGCAACTATACGAAACTCGACGTGATGCTACCCTAGTCATAGAAGCTCAGAAAAAAAGTGTCAAGGCCCAATACGACAAACATGTCAAGCCTCGCGTTTTCTCCGAAGGAGATCTCGTTCTCCTCTATGAAAAAGATTGAGATATGCTAGGAGCTGGAAAATTCGAAGCCACGTGGCGAGGTCCTTATATCGTTAGACGAATGTTGGAAAAAGGGGCTTATGAGTTAGTATATTACGATGGTATTCCTTTGAGTGAACCCAGGAATGGGTTGTACTTGAAGAAGTACTATGCATAAAATCACCTATGCACGAGTACTTGTATTTTTATTGTATCATACTTCTTGTGTGTTACTATAGCTTGCTTTTGTCGTTATCTGGTCTCTGCCCTTATGTGACGTTGTGTTTGATTTCCATATGTCAGAGTCTTTGCTACCCTACATTGGCTTCGTTGATGGCGCTAGCCGTAGTACTCAGAACCTTGCTTCCGCTGCATGGGCAATTTACGTCCCTACAAACGAAGTTGTCTCCTTACTAGGTGTGTGTCTCGATCGTGTGACCAACAATATTGCAGAGTATAGCGCTATTATCGAATTGTTGATTGATGCTATCTCGCTCGGAATCCATCATTTGGTTGTGCAACTCGATTCGCAGCTTCTAGTACTACAGTTAAGTAATGTCTATACTATTTGAAGTCCTATTTTGTTACGGGTGTATTTGCGAATTCGCCTCTTGGAACGTTATTTTGATTATATTGAATATCAGCATATTCCTAGATGTCTAAATACATTAACTGATGCATTGGCTAACTATGTATTAGACAGACATTTGGATCATTTATAAATCAATCACATCAATTTTCACACAACACAAGATAAACCAGTAGAATCCGTATGTATATATAACGATCAAAAGAGTTTTTCACAAAAAGTTATGTTCGAGGACCAAAATGTCAAAATCTAAAGCTCATAGCTTCTACAACATGACATCATGGATGACATTCACGGTAACACACGACTGCCTGGGAAACCCTATAGAGCAGTCGACCAATGGACTCTGATACTCCTATTGTATGACGTTGATAACGTCGTGGAACCTCTCCAAGAGGCATGTTTGGAATATCTGTTGTCAAACCCTCTAGGTTTTGTTCCACCGCTTCATAATCCTCGGTGTCCCATCGTGGCCCTGGCACCACCTCTCCTCGCCACTGAATGGGAGAAGTACTAGGAGGCCGGTAAGGTCTCACATCTGTGTCATCAACAACGAATTTTGTATTTAGTCCTCGGACGAACATATTAAAAACATTTGCATATGATACAATTCACAAAAACATTTTAAAAATAAAAAATGTGTACTTCTTACCAAGTTCCCCCCACTGAGCACCCTCGGGTAGGACCAAGTCCGGATCTCCTCAGAAATCCAACCCAACATAAGCATAAGCATCGACCATCAACATCTATGGTCGCAACCAGTTGAAGAAGGTATCATCATATTTGATAATCGGTCCAGCTACGTGTTGGGCCATGAGATGACACCATCTCAACATTATTGGATCTATGGGAGCCGATAAATCCTACTCAACTTTCAGCCTCAGTAACAGAACCCTCTCGAGAAAGAAGGACACCAACAAAGGCCTGTACCTGAATTGCTTCATGTCGCCTCGCCTGCATTTGGTCAACTTCCTTTTCATGCTACGAAGCACAACATCTGCCCAGTTAAAATCCCAAGGCTCAGTACACTCTATGGCATACTGAAAGTAACTCTAGAGCACCATTTGAGGAGTGGAGATCCCATCCATATGAGCAATGGTGAACAAAATAGTGCGGAGGGTCATATCCCGCACTCCCCAAATAACTACTTTCTCTTTCTTCCTCTCTGCCTCTGGAACACAATGTAAGCGACAGTACTCACTCATGGGTAGCCCACCACCTCTGCTACCAATCAGGGTCACGTGGTACCCATGCCGTGACAGTCCTGTCAAGAAGTAAATGTCCTCAATATCCAAGGAAATACTTGTTGATCGGGATCCCACATATGCACAAGGTACTCCAATAACCTGACTTGGGCCCTCATGCCCAAGATACGAAAGTACTTCAGAAGACCACAGTTTCGCAAAGCGACAATGGTGGGTGGATGATTTCCAGCAATGGCATTATCTCCTTCGTGCTCCCTTTCGCGCCATTCCAGAACCATGGTGATGGCCAAATACCTGCATAAGCAACACAAGAAGAAGATTAATAACTCTATTCACAAATTGGTATCTTTTCATTGGGAAATTTTTTTAAAAAACTTTTACACTTTGTGGTTCTCGCAGGTGCCCTTTAGGCATAGTGCAAGGTTCTCGCAGGCGCCTTTGGGCTCACCTGCGAGAATGACCCATTCTCGCAGGTCCCATGTAGCTCACTTGTGAGAATGGATGTGTGCCATAATAACCCCCCAAAAAAACTCAAAACGATGGTTTTTGCCAATGAAAATGAAAAATTAAACCATGAAAAAGTAGAGGACAAAGAGCCTACCTCACTGTCGCTGACGGTTCGTCGAATGGATGCTCGTAACTCCCGCAATCTGACGCTGAATTTCAAGGGTAAAAGAGGGGTTTTGGGGCTCAAATAGTGGTAAAGTTCAAATGATATGGTAAAAAGAGTTTTTACCCCTTTATATTCACTTTTACCATGTTATTGAATTTTTATAATTATTTATTTATTAAAACCTAATCCCTAATGCCCTTTTGAGTACAACTTTTGCAGGCGTAACGACTTTGATGTTCGTGTATAGGGATGCTGATATATTTTTTCTTATTCATCGCATGTTTTGTTTGTTTTTTATGTTTTTTGTATAAAACCTCGCGCTGGGTCTTTGTCCGTTCTCATGCTCGAAAATACATGAGAACGCGATCGAGCATACTTTTATCACTTTTTCGGGCTCAACAAGGTTATACAAAAAAGGAACCCCCCTGGAGTCCTCTTTAAGCTCTTTTTAGACTCTCTAAACATGAAAAGATAGCCGAGCGACCTTGCTATTTTCACGCTCGATAAAGTATTTGAAGAAAGCGTCTGGTGGGCGATAATTTATCTCTTTTTTGGTCTCATCAGACTATTTTACGAAAAAGGAACTGAGACAGTTCTCTTTTAAGTGTTTTTCCAGACTCTATAATCATGAAAAACCTTCGAGTTTTCTATCTTTGGACTCGTTAAACAAACATCGACAGACCCGTCATGGGACTGAACCACTCCTTCCTAGGGTTCGTTAAACATACTTCGAAGGACTTATCCGAAGGATAATCTTATATCAACAAGCATATGTTATCCTCCTCAAGCTTACATAAAAATAAAGAGGTACTCGCCAGAAATGGTGGGGGAAAATTTGGGAAAGGGATATGTTCTCATCTTCATAATGATTGGCAGTAAGTGTCGCTCTTGAACATGACACCCCCTATTCATTATTTGAAGCCGGTTTGGGAAATCCATTTGTCTCTCATTCGATTTGCTACAAGGTCATACCCTGTGTCATCTTTGAGTCAATGTTGCCAAATCATTGGTCGTGTCATTCATATGTTCAAGAGAAATTCATCTAAAATCTCTATTGAGTCAGCCATCTATAGTTGTCCATTCTCTCCATGTCGGCCTTCCCTGTGTCCAGTCCAACTTACATCATACTCTGTTTCACCTTCAAAATCTGTTACTCATTTCATGTCATTGATGGGGGATACATCAAGGCCCTCCTATGACGAGTTTTGTTCCGTCAACTTCAGCTCATTATCCAGAATCAAGACTTAGAAATGTTTTTGGTACCTTGGAACCTGCATGCCTCAATGACAGGTTTCCTCACTTTCGACAGTGGGCTTACATCATTGACCCCTGATCGAAATATTCCGTCAGATGTTCGACCTCAACTCATTCATTCACATTCGAAGGATTGTACTAGAGTACCTTGGGAGTCATTGACATTAATGGTGATTTCCCTCGCACTTGTTAACGGTTTCATCAATGACTGATAATCAAGTGGTTTCCACCATGTTTGACTTCAACACATGTAATCACATGGTTAGATTCATACTTTTGGGCGACGAGATTGAAGACCCTGGATATCATCTCTTTGTCCAAGTTGTGATGGAATATGTATAATTTGCGACACATATATCCACTTTGTATGTCTCGTGGCTATGTCATCTTAATTTGAATTTTCTCGCATAGATCCACAGTGTATTCCTGGTGGCTATGCTATATTTTGACAACATGGATCCATAGTGTATGATTGGTGGCCATGACTTATGTCTACAATGTCATCCGTCTATGATCTGATTAGGGGAATGCCTACCTCAAAATTAATATATATGATATTCTGCAGATGCTTGGTTGTTCCCAGGTTTCCGATTAGGTGCGTTCCTAGTTTCCGACACACACATGCAGCTTACAAAGTCTTTTAGATGTCACTGATTCCGGCCTCATACTTTGGGGGGAATTCTGTTACCCATGATTTTAGTCAATCTTGATGGTGTATTGATGATGGTGTACTCAGGCTCCTCATAAGAACTTTCTCCTGAGAAAAGTGACATTCATCTCTTCCCAGAAAACTTACTTTTGAAGAGAGTTCGCAGGTTGCTAATATCCTAGGGTGCGAGAATGACCCATTCTCGCAGGCTGCCTTAAGCTAGGGTGCGAACTTCTCTCACTGTGCTACATAGATAGGGTGATAACTTGTTCTAGTGCTTGGAAAAATATGAAGTCTCGATGGTTCTAGAAGGGAATCTTCTAGAATAATGGGTTGGCATTCGAATGGTTATCCTTTTACTGGTTTCCATGATATTGTGGGATCATTCTTATCCAAGTAACCATCTCATTCTCTCCTATATATTGATGGAATTCTCATGGAAAAGGTTAAGCAAGATTCATTGGAGAATT
>ML782862.1:294789-323502 GCA_009831015.1 Picea engelmannii | reverse complement strand
CCTTGACACCTTCATGAGATACAATATGACCCAAATACTCTACCTCCTTCACTCCAAAGAAACATTTGGATGGTTTGGCATATAGTTGTTGCTCCTTTATTAATTGTAGCACCTTGTCAACATGTTGCACATGATCCTCCCAAGACTTGCCATAGATTAGTATATCATCAAAAAATACTAACACAAATTTTCGAAGGAAGGTCTTGAAAATGGAATTCATCAACCCTTGGGATGTGGAAGGTGCATTTGTAAGGCCAAAAGGCATGACCAAAAATTCATAATGGCCTTCATGAGTTCAGAATGTTGTTTTTGGGATATCTTCTTCCTTCATTCTAATTTGATGATACCATGAACGAAGATGCAACTTTGTGAAATAGATTGCTCCATGTAGTTCATCTAACAATTCATCAATGACGGGAATGGGAAACTTATCTTTAATAGTGATCTTGTTGAGCTCTCTATAATCTAGACACATATGCCATGAGCCATCTTTCTTGAATACCATTACCACCGGTGCAGAGTAAGAACTTTGGCTAGGTCTAATAATTCCAACCTCTAACATTTCTTCAACCATGTGCTCAATTTCACTCTTCTGGGCATAAGGGTATCTGTATGGCTTGATGTTAGGAGGAACACTCCTAGGAATTAGGTGAATATCATGATCATGATTTTGAGTGGGTGGAATACCTTTGGGAATATCTTCAAATACTTTGGAATGCTTATCAATGATCCCTTGGAGATCTTGAGGAACAGATGGCTTAGATGTTTGAACATATAGTGAGCATAGTTGTGCAATAACACCTTGATGCCCCTTTTTCAATAATTTTGTCTTGCCATTAGATCTTATCACCTTACCGAGTTTCCCCATGATACCTCTTAACTCAATTTCTTTTCCTTCCAAAGAAAATTTCATGAAAAGTTCTTGAAAATTAAAATCCATTGTTCCTAATTATTGTAACCATTGGATTCCTAGTACAACGTCAGCACCACCCATGGGTATAGAAATCATTTAAATATTCATTACATATTCCCCCATAGTAAGATTGATCTTATTGCATTTTCCTGAGCAATTGATAGTTCCTCCATCTGCAATCATTACTTGAAACTCTGGCATTAGATATACAAAGCAATTGAGAGCTTTGACTAATTTATAGTGAATGAAATTATGCGTACTGCCAGAATCAATTAGACTATTACCTTTTTCTTTTTGATATATCCTTCGATATTGAGGGTTTGAGGAGTGCTAATTCCAGCCAATGCATTACACGATATCATGGGATTCAACTCTTCAGATGAAATTGCTTCTACATTTTCATCTTGAGATGGTTCTTGTTCTTCTTCCTCTTCACAATCTATGTAGAATAATTTCTTCTCACCACACTTATGTCCCTTACTGTACTTGTTGTCACAATTAAAGCATAAAACTTTTTATTTTATTTCCTCTAATTGTTGAGGTGTTTTATAAGAATGAGCATTATTCACTCTATAGATGTTAGGATTGGTCCTTCCAGTATCCATAGGCATATTTTTACTTTCAACATTTCTTGCCACCCTAAATGCATTCTCCAATGATTTGGATTCCCAAAGGAGAACCTCATGTTGAATGTTATCCTTTAAAGTTCCTATGAATACATTAATCAAGTGCTCATCTGGAATATCTATTACCTTTATATTCAATATTTGGAATTTCTCAATGTGCTCTGTAACTGAAACCTTTTGCTTGAGATTTATCAATTGGCTAAAGAAGGTATTGCTCCTTGTATCCTCATAGTGTGCTATCATTTCTTTCGTGAAAATTGTCCAAGTGACAAGTGATTTGCGAGAACAAAGCCATCGATACCATACAAATTGATTGGGTTCTAAATATAAAGAAGCAATTCGTACATTTTGTGTATGTGGCACATTATGTAGATCAAAGAATTGTTCCATCTAAAGTATCCATGTGATTGGGTCCTTTCCATCAAACTTCCTCATATCAATCTTAGGAACGTGGTTGATCTTCAACCCAAAGTTGGAGTTTCTCCATTATTGATTAACCTTCCTTGTGTCCTCATCATGAATTTCATGGGATAGATTTTCACTTTCAGGTGTCCTCTCTATTAGGAAGTTTTTCAATACTTCCATGATCTCCCCTTTTAAACCATCCATCTTAGTATTTATTGCCTCAAACTTAGCTTCCATTGAATCCATCATCTCTTGTAGTTCATATTTTGTTACTATGTTCTTTTGTAAATCATTTATGTGCCTATGCATTTCTTCACCTTCATCAAGAGTCCATGTAGGATTGTTTGGAGGCTTATTTGGTGTAGAAGTTCCCTTTTTGGGTGGCATGTTGGCCAGGTATCACTTTTGAACCTTGATTTTGAGGTGGTTCTTCTAGACAATATTTCTTCTACTATATCTCCAAAGTTTCAACCCTTATGGGTATGAAACTTTCTTTCTTGTAGTTTTCTGATATTTCTTCTCTACAATGCCATAGGTCTGATAAAAATTGGATGTGCCAAATGAAATTTATGGTAACTTCCCTAAAACTTGTTTATTTTTGGCCTTTCCAGGAGATCTCACTTGTATAACGTGTCCCACACAAAATAATTGATATAAAATTCTGAAACTCATACCAGAAATACTATAGACTGTCCAATATCCAATGAAACCAGTCTCACTCAATTTGGATACTCTAGGAAGAAGTTATGATTGTTTTACCGGGAACACCTTCATGAGACTAGCCATATACCCTATCTTCCACAAGGTCTATCTGAAAATGTGAGATGCCCCAGAAGCTAATTTTTTTATCAAATATACCTTACTAATTTCTGTAAATATCCTCCAGAGTTCAAGGTCTGAAACATTACAGAAAAATATTTATAGAGAAAATTATGTAATGACTCAATTCTGAATGATTCCAGAACCCTATCTTGCACAGGTTGTATCTCCGAAATTATAAGGCCTCGGGAGATGAAATTGTAACCCAACGTACCTTGCTCCGTATACTAAATATACTCCAATTCGTTCCTTCTAAAATGTTGTAGAAAAAAAGTTATAGCGAAAATCCCAAGGTGTCTCAGATGTAGCAGCGAAACCCCAAGACCTTGATCTCTGATATCAAATGTTACAAACCAAATATCAATATAGCATAGAAAAACCTCAAAATAAGTACTCAATGCCTTGAAAAGAGAGAAATTCAAATAATAAGCCTCTTCGAGGAGGAAACCTCCTTATGCCCACATAAATGTACAATTACAATATGATTCCAAATGAAAATGTCTCCTTGGTATATATAGGAGACTAGGAGGTATAATTACAACTAATGGAATAAAGATGACATAAATAAAATAACATTACTAATGTAATATGCCCCAATTAAGGGGTAATGAACCACTATTTAGGGCTTAACAGGGACACTCCACTGGTGGATAGCACACTGTACATAAAGCTAGCGGGGATCTTGTTGTATCTCACACACTCCAGACCAGACCTATCCTATGCAGTTGGAGCAGTCTCCAAGGCCATGCAAGAGTTGCATGAGCTACATTGGAAGGCTGCAAAGTGTGTCCTTCGATACATACAAGGAACCATCACATTTGGGATTCACTATGCAACATAATCTACATTGGACCTCATTAGGTTCACTGATTCTGACTGGGATGGAGATAGCATTGTTCGCAAGTACACATATGGTTACTCACTCAATCTAGGTTATGGGCCCATCTATTGGTCAAGAAAGAAGAAAAAATTCTATTTTGCTAACTTCAGCCGAGGTAGAGTACATAGCGGTAGTTAACATAACCATTCAGGCTATGTGGTTACAACATTTTCTGACTGAGTTAGGCATTCGGTTTCATCGATCGATCATCATCTGGTGTGACAACCAGAGCACTCTGAAGTTCTGCAGAGATTTAGTTCAGAGGTAGCAGACGAAGCAAATTGATATCCACATGCACTACATCCGAGACTTAGTACACGAGGGGATCATCGACTTGGAGTCCTGTCCCTCAGCAAAACAAAATGCAGACATATTCACCAAGCCTTCACTGAGTAGAAGTTTCATTCTCTGCATAGTCATCTTGGAGTGAAGGAAACAGTTTCCTAGCAACTATCAGTTTTTTTTTAACATACATTGTAATTTGAGGGGGGGGTTTACCATGAGGTTTTCCCTCTTTCCTCATTTATTTCAATGTATTTTTTTTATTTTTATTTTTCAGGTACCTAACATGGCCTCGTTGCTAGGACCCATTCTTTATTTTCACCCTAGTGATGTTTAGGGGGGTGTTGGAGATACTTCACACACACCTATGATTTGTTTTCCTAATTTTTTCCCTATGTTTATTAGTCATTATTTAGTCTCCTATAGTTTAGGGAGAACATTCATTTTCCTACATTCTAGGAGAATATTATCTTCAGTTTACACTTCAATTTCATCAATTGAGTGGAGTCTTAATGCCACATTGGTTTCATCACCATGAAATATTGGGATCATCACCTGCTAATGTGCATTGTCCTTGGGATTATCACCAGACTAGAGAATTACTCATGATTATCTGATCTCCTCCTCACTTCACTCTATTTCAGTTAGTTAATTGAAGACTAAGAGACTAGTTAACTCAGACTAGGTGGCAATTAACTCCCATAACTGTCGGTGTGTGTCAAGATCACTCTATACCACCACTATGGCACATAGGATTCTCCTCCAATGTGCATTAGTTTATTTATACAGAGTATATCATGTGTAAATTATCATTCATTCATTTGGTTCATGCAAATTCTTTGATTCTCACTCTCTCATTTCTGTCTTTTCTCATTTCTCTACAAACCGTGTATGTATTTTTGCTAGCTAGATCTTATATGCGTAGGTTCATCCACATTTACATTTATATCATTATATAAATCATTCATTTATCAATTATATAATTACAATCCTTTGTGGATTTCAACTATTTTTCATTCCTATGTTGGATATTTTTTCATATGTGGACTATTGTTGATTACATTAGTATAAGAGAGTTAATAAAATTTTAGTTCATTATATTCATACAAGAAATTGAACCATTTTCATTCATTACAGTTCAGTTGACCCTTCTCTACTTACATTTTCATTTTAGTCTCCTATATGTCACATAGAAGAGTTTTTCTTTGGGGAATGTGTTATATTATCTACACGTGTGTGTGTGGTCATTATTTTCTAAATTAATCCTAGATTAATGGATTAGGGTTTTGGTAGCTATGAAATATCTAAAATATTGTATTGTGAATTGTGAAATTAATACAATGAAGAGTTGAGAGGTGAGACACCAAGAAAGGACAATTTTCTCCTGGTTAAGGGTTTCCAGTGTAAATCTATGTGTATTATATGTGTGAGCCATTGATTAGTTTATGGTTTTCTTAGAATCTGTATGCATTTCTTTACTTCACAGGTTTAAAACTTACATGTGATAACATGGCGCATTTTTGGATTTAGGGGGAATCCTTTGTTGTTGAGGGTTTGGCTTGGTGTTGATAGATAAAGTTTATCTCAGGTCTGTGATAAACTTAGGTTCAGTGGGAGCTTTGCAGTGGTGATTTGTGTGTTGAAAGAGAATGGTGAGTAGTTCTAGAATCAATATTGATAAGTTCAACAGTAAAAATTTTGAGCTATGGAAGCTCAAGATGGAGGACCTTCTTGTAGACAAAGAACAATGGATTGGTGTAGATCTCGATACACGACCTACTGGTACACAAACTACTAGTACACATTCTACTAGTACTCAATCTACTGGTATGTTGCAAGAATATTGGGAGAATCTAGATAGAAGAGAAAGGAGTACAATTCAAATCTGCATGGTTGATTCAGTGTTATTGAATGTGTCGGGAGAATCTATAGCCAAGGAACTATGGGAAAAGTTGGGGAATTTGTATTAGTCAAATTCCTTGGTAAACAAGGTGTTTCTTCGAAAGAATTTGTATCATCTTAGGATGTGTTAGTACTCTGATCTACAAGAGAAAATAATCTTTAATTTGGTGTTATTTTCTGGCGGCACATGTGTCAGATACAGACATGCTACTGAAAAAGTGTTATTCTCACAACGCCATCACAAAACATCATATCATTTTTTTAAGTAAAATCTTTAAAGTCTTCTGGCCAATGTCTTAACCTCCAGGTTTTTCATCAAAGATCCCGTTGATTGTTTTTTTCTAAGATTGTCTTTTGACCTGCATTCCAAAAGCATTGTTAGTATTGCCTAAATCCTACTTTTATGTTTTTTTAGATTTGCAATTTGTTATTTTTACAAAAATAAAAAGTGGTGTGTGTATTACAAAGTGTTTAACCCATTATTTAAACCAAGTCCAAATCCTACAGGCCTAAGCTATCAATATACTAAATTATTTTTATACCTAAGTCTAATCCTATCAGGTTTGATGGTTTGTTTTAAGCCATTCCATGAATCGACACACACACACAACCATTCCATGAATCAAGCCTATCGACCTGCCAAATCCTGATTCATGTCCACATGTCACACCATCATACATGTTAATCCACAAATTAATCCATAAGTTAAGGCATGTGTCAAAGTCACATGTCAAAGCACAAATCTATATAACGGACATAAAGCTAGGCCATGAGTCAAGCATCAAGCTCAAGCCACGAATCAAGCTATGGGTCATATCACACAATGTATAGCTCATCATGGAGCGCCCAAAGCGCTAGGCCCAAGTCATGTGAAGAAGGATCCCACAAGGATGGCGCCCTCTTTCCATAACTCATCGAAATATGAAGTGAATTTACAGGTGCCAGCTCTGCATATTAGGAAGGTCATGTCATACCTACGCATCAAGCATACAGGTGAGTTGTTGTTTCCAAGTGTTCAAAGGTTTTGAAGGGGATCGCCAGCTGCAGGGTTAGGTTTTTGCCTCTGCTACATATGAAGAGAATCATGTTTGCAAATGTTGAGGTGTCGACACATTCTAGGGAACGAGGATGAGAAGTCTGCAGTTCATCAATGCACAACTTGGTGGTTGAAGTGGAAAATGGTTTGTTTTAATTTCCAGATTTTGAAGACATGAAAAGATCATGTCACACTCATGCATCCAACAAATCGACAACAAATTATTTGGTAGGGTTTTCAAAGGACCCATAGACAAATTAATGTTTGAAAAAATGTTTGGTTATCAACGACAAGCTCTCCGAAGCACAGATTCTGATGAACAAAGAAGGCATTTTGATTTTATTTGGATTCATCATCAGTGGAGAAATATTGAGTTAAACCTTTTTCATCTCGTAGCATGTTCATATACCCTATTTCAGGCTATAAAAGCTACAAAAGATCTTATTTTATTAAGGTTGTGGTAAAGTGTATTCTTTCCAAGCAAATGCAAAGGTTGGAGGAACTATTACTTTCTTTTTGATAAAAACAAGGTTCTAGATGGATGTCAAGGTTATCAAGTCAAATTAGAATCTTCAGAGATGCGCTAAAAACATTTTTTGCATTCAACAACTCTGCATGGCTTCGACAAGAAGATGGGTTTCCCCAAGAATATTCTTTATGGGGTTTGCTGGAGTTATCTGGTTTGGAAATATTCGTATTGATGGTTTTTCAAGAATTTTTAATGCATGCAATTATTTGGGAAGTAAACCTGTTGAAGAACTTTTGAAGAAGCTAAAGCCTTCATATTGTTTCTCTATACATCGACACACTAAATTTGCAGTAGTTGTTCAACATGAGGAGAATGGACCTATCACAAAATTTCTTGCACTGGATAAGTGTCTTCCTAGCTACAATTTTATCCAGGTTATTGAAATAGAATCTCATGCAGGGCCGCATGAGATCCATTATGATGAAGAATGGATTGCAATAACATAAGCATACAATCCTTATTTTTCAAGGAAATACAACCAACCCAACATCTCTCGATCATGCTCTTAACCCACAAACATAGGCAATTTTACAATTGCTGGATTCGTATTACCTTCTTAATCTTCACCTAAGCATGCTACACCAAAATTTTTGTTGTATAGCTTATGGAGGAAATATGTTGCAGACAATTGGTTACATATATTCAAGACAAAAAGCAAAACAACAATCAGAGCTAGTACAAATCAGCATGAGGAAGTTCCTATTTAGAATCAGATGATTTGTTTCTCGAAGATACAGAATCTAACACTTGGTAGCAACTGGAAGTTGAGTATTGTTTCAATATCCTTTCCAGACTTTCGACAACTAAGTATACTCTGTTTTGGCCTCCTTAGCTGCCAAAAGTGCAGAGATATATAAAATATTAGCAGGTGGCAGAATTTTGGTCCAGTGGATTTCTTCTAGATTCTTGTATTATGACTCATAACTTATGTGGCAAAGATGATTTGAGAAAATCTCTTTTTCCTCAAGGATAATTCATGTGACACTTGAGGACTCAATTTTAGATGGGATCCAATCCCCTAGAAATAGGATCAAAGTTTTAGTTGTTGTATTTGATTTTACTTCGAGATTTTATTAGAGTAGAGATCCATTTCTTTGGGATCTAGAGGTGTATGTAAACCTTATTTAAAACCTCAAAGGCTATCATGTAGAAGGGGAAGAGGCCCAAGAGGGAGAGGCCTAAGAATAATTTGATGAGATAGACAACCAATATGTGTCATTGTAATCCTGAGGGCATCTTATTCTATGATCACTTCTGACATTGAAGATCTATGACAATTGTTTTTATCAAATTGTGATTTCCCTTGTTTCTCACTCTGTTTTTCATCTTCCTTGTTTTACACTCTATTTTTCATCTTGCTTGAACAAATTGCAGACAATGAGATTCAATACCAACTCATGGATAATAGATTCTCGAGCGGTAAATATTTTGTTGTGACTGCCTACTATTTGTGCATTTTGTTTCAAGTGTTGTTTCATCCATTTGACAAAGAGAATCTTGGTTTGATGGGCATTCTACTTTTTGTTTATTCCCTATTCTTCTACCAATTTTCATATAAACTTCTTATCTGATATGCGATTTGATTACCTTCGATCAACAAGGCGTTTACTTGAATCCATGCCCAATGGTGTTTTAAATGATCTGAATTTAGCTTGTTACTCTTATTCTTTCTCTTCAATCTACCTAATCCACCTTCTTTCAAAACCCAAAACACATCCTTATTTATAAAATTATTGCAATAACTAAAGATGTGCTAGGCTTGACCCTATAGCAATCTAGGGGCAACTTCTAGCACTAACATATTGGCGTTGTTGTCGGGGACGAAACAATGAAGAAATATTCCATGGGAGAACGACAACGATCAGATCCGCTTCTTGATGGTGAACAAGAAGAGGACATATGTTTGACTGTAGATCTTTCACCATGGCGACTCCACTGTCTAAAGATCAATAGGCGACTCCACTGGGGATCCAATTAGTATGGAAGCCTTTTTTTCTCAAAGGTTTGCCTTTTGTGACTTTTTAGATGTAGTTGGTTTTCCAAACCCAATGCTTATCATAGATGAATGGGAAGGTATCCTTCTTACATTTAAAGGAAAATATTGGGAGGTTCCAGCCGAGCATCTGCTAGATTTTCATGAGTTTATTCATGAACATCAGATTATGCATGAGGATGTCAAGATCGGGCTTTTTAGATACTCGTTGAAGGGAGCAACCCTCGATTGGTGCAGATCTCTTCCTGCTTCAAGTATTAACTCATTGGCAAGTTTTCATAATGCTTTCAATATATTTTGTAAAGAAAAATTTTCAGCTGAAAGTCTTTTTGAAAATTGTTGTGATATATTTGAGAAGGATATTCAACAGAAAGCAAATTTTCTCCTCATGGTAAGAATGGAAATTATGTTTTTGAGGAAGATAATCAAGATTCAATTGATGACAAGGACAAAGATTGCATAGTTGTGGACACATTTGATCTTATCTCTGATGCACATGTTGTTTTTTATTTGAATGAAAAAGTTCATGTTTATGATGAGTATAAGGAACAAGTATTTCCTGAGCATATTGTTGTTGGTAAATCTAATAAACATAATAGTATTGATGAAGGTTATCAGTAGCCTGCTATCTTTATGGTGACAGAAGCTGAGCAACAGATTTATGAAAACAACTTGCACATTAGTAATGAACATTGGAACTAGTATATGGTAGTATCGAGCATCAAGCAGAGGTAACCATTTTCAATTATTAATCTACTTCTTTCTATGATTTGGTAGCCATTTATATGGAGTTATGTTTCTCAGAAGATTTTAGCCTTGCTATTTTTGGAATTAAAATAGATGATGGTTGTAAGTTTGTGTTACAAATTAAAATTCCGTTACACATAATGAATTCTTCTTTGATTTCTACCTTCGTTGAAAGAGCTTTGGTAAATGGTTTGATGTTATCATGGCTTCATTGGAAGCATGATATCACATAATGAGCTAGTTTTTACTAGTTATAAGTAGGAATAGATATAAGAATAAGCTCGCCATCAAGTATGAGATTCTTTTCAGTCTGCTAGTTTGCAGTAGAAAGTTTGGTTTCAACATTTTGTTAGAGTTTGAATAAGTTGCAGAAGTTTGGTCCTGATTTGAAATGCTATTGACTAACTCCATAACCCAATGGACTAGGCACAACACATAATGATGTGAATGTTTCCAGAGACAAAAGTTTGCAGGTTGCGTTGCACAGATGCACATAGGAAAATTCACAGTGGTCTACTTGTTCTTGATGCCTCACGGGGAGGGCATCATTCCCTAGAAGGAGCCAGTGTTAGTACTCTAATCTACAAGAGAAAATAATCTTTAATTCCAGCGGCACATATGTCGGATACAGGCATGCTACTGAAAAAGTGTTATTCTCACAGTGCCATCATAAAACATCATATCATTTTTTTAAGTAAAATCCTTAAAGTCTTCTGGCCAATGTCTTAACCTCCAGGTTTTTCATCAAAGCTCTCGTTGATCATTTTTTCCTAAGATTGTCTTCTGACCTACATTCCAAAAGCATTGTTAGTATTGCCTAAATCCTACTTTTATGTTTTTTTAGATTTGCAATTTGTTATTTTTACCAAAATAAAAAGTGGTGTGTGCATTACAAAGTGTTTAACCCATTATTTAAACCAAGTCCAAATCCTACAGGCCTAAGCTATCAATATACTAAATTATTTTTATACCTAAGTCTAATCCTATTGGGTTTGATGGTTTGTTTTAAGCCATTCCATAAATCGACACACACAACCATTTCATGAATCAAGCCTATCGACCTGCCAAATCCCAAGTCATGTCCACATGTCACACCATCATACATGCTAAGCCACAAATTAAGCCATAAGTTAAGGCACGAGTCAAAGTCACATGTCAAAGCACAAATCTATATAACAGACATAAATATAAGCCATGATTCAAGCCTCAGGTTCAAGCCACGAATCAAGCTATGGGTCATATCACACAATACACAACCCAGCATGGAGCACCCAAAGTGCTAGGCCCAAGTCATATGAAGAAGGAGCCCACAGGGATGGTGCCCTCTTGCCATAACTCATCAAAATATGAAGTGAATTTACAGGTTCCAGCTCTGCATATTAGGAAGGTCATGTCATACCTATGCATCAAGCATACAGGTGATGTAACACCCTATTTCCCCCAGTCTGTAAAAATAACTATACTGGCCAAGTATTGTGGAAAACTCAGAAATGTGAATGTGTGATGTGAATGGACCTTGTGAAAAAGGTCAATGAATGTAAATAATATTATGAATATATATATTGCAGGACTGTTGAGAGGGGGATGTGCTGAAAAAGAGACCATGATGGTTGAAGAAAGGTGGTGGAAGGCACCTAGAATGGTGGCATTAACTTCCACCGAAACCAATACCGTATTTGGACTTCACTGGCCCGGAGAACCAAGAGCGGCTCGCTGGCCCCAAATTAAATCACTCGCCGGGTTGGTAGGTAAATGGCTCCTCATGAGTGATGAGGGATGGGGGTGAATCACCCATCCATAGAGTGCTCAGACCTGACCACCGCGAGGAAGATCGTGCCACACGCAACCTCACCAAAAAGAGAAAAGGCAGGAAGAGTGTGCGATCAAGGGGCAGACGCGAGGGAAAGAGGGAGAGAGATCGAAAGAACTATGGAAAAACTACAGAGTGAGTGATAGCAGAGAAGAAGGAGAGTAACCTTCGTTCTTGGTCACTGGCAAACAGAGACTCAGTCTCGCAGCATCATGGTCTTAGCTCAGGTGTGGTTAGTGGTAAATCCATTCGGAATCATTGAGCCTACGATTGGGTGGAAACGAGCACCCCTCTCAGCAGTTGCAAACACACCTGGTGTTATTTCTGATAAGTGTTTTATATCTTGCATCTTGAAATGTATATTCTGACATTTATGCTCATAGTCTGTGCAATTATGAATGGTTTCAGTATAAGACTGTCTGTGTGGTGTTTTGACCAGAAATGGTGGTTGCATGCTTATAATGGAAAGACTACGTATGGCTTATTTTTATAAATAGCTATATGTATGTATATCGATCTAATTCAGACTTCAAGACTGTTCTCGGGAAATCTATACCCTTATCTGCCTCAGGTAATACCCTGGATAGATCTCCCCATAAAGACACCCTTCTTGGAAAGCTTACCAAGAACCTGAAAAAGGATTTGATGGCACAAGTCTCAGTAATCCTACACGAGGAGGGATGGTCCTCTTAAAACCCTGAAACCCCGAATTGCGAAATCCTGAAATGGCAGCATGTGGATAAGTATTGATTGACGGACGAGATCCTGTCGGAATATCTGAGGTCAGTCGTGACCGTTATATTGGAGGAAGAAACGAGGGCGTTAATGCCTCAACCCCTTTCCTTTTATCTTCGTAAGTAGTGAAGAAATCAGGACTGTAAATCCCCAGGGTTCGTGGGAGTATCTGGACCATCCTTATATAGGACACGTGGCTGTCGATAAGAGTTTCGGCATTTCGGTACTCGGGAAGACAAAGGGGAAGAACCTTGATCATCGCGAGTCGCGAAACCCCGATAACCGAAACCCCGAAATAGTTTAAGGAGTGGATCAGATAGGATAGTTCGACATTTCAGTACCCGGGATACCTAAGTGTGAGTCCCTTTATACTCGCAAGTCCCAAATCTCCGGTCCGTGAAATTCCAATGGGAGAAACCCTGAAATAGATGCGTAGGTTTAGGAGTCGGTATTTCGGAGTTTCAGATCCCAGAAGGTCTAGGAACGATATCTCCTATTTGCGCACATTGCGAAACTCTGATTCACAAAATCCCAAAATGATAATAGGATGGAGTAGCTATGAGTTTTCAGTGTTTCGGCTCCCGGGAAAACCTAGGAGTGAGACTTCTTGTCATTACCCATCGCGAAATCCCAAAGTATGAGATCCGAAAAAGGTCTAGCGTGGGTAATCCTTGGTGTTTCGTTGTTTTGGCAACCGGGAAACCCAAGGGTCAGCCTTCTTGTACACATCAATCCCGAAATCCCGATGGGTGAAGTCCCGAAAGAACAATACGCGGATAGGTTACAAGACTTCGGCACTTCGGAAATCAGAATGCTCAAGGGCATATTCCCTTGTACTCGCATCTCCCTAACTCTCGACTTACGAAGTCTTGAAATGGCTTAACACAGATGGTATTTGGTGTGTCGATGTTTCGGCACCTGGGATACCTGACGATAAGTTTGCTTATGCTCACTAGTCCCAAAAACCCGGTCTGCGAATTCCCAGAATGGACTGAGCGACACATATATACAACTATACGTATGTTAAGGTTTTGCAGTTTCGGCTCCCGGGAAACCTAAGTGCGAGACCTCCTATCGTCGCATATCCTGAATTCCCGATAGCGGAAATCCCGAAACAGGGAAGTATGTTTAGAGTTAGTAATTCGAAGTTCGGCTCCCGGAAGACCCCAATGTGAGACCTTCTGTCATCGCATCCCCCGAAATCCCGACTTGCAAAATCCCGATAGGCAAAGTCCCGAAATTGATTCGCACACATGGTATTGGTGTTTCGGCTTTCTGGTGCCCGGGACTCTCAAGGGTTAGTTTTCTGCGTAATTCGCTAGCCGCGAAATTCCGATGGATGAAACCCCGAAATGAACAAGGGAATACCTGTATCGCAATTTCCTGTATCGAAAAAGTCGATGACTACCCTCCGATAAGGCCTATGGCCATAACTACCGATCAGATGAGTGTGGATGAGGGATGACATGATCTGTATCAGGTCTCGTAGGGATTTGAGGAAATTCTATTCCTCGGAGAAAAGAAGAAAAGGCCGAAAAATCTTAAATTCCGTAGTGGGTGTGTTACAGGTGAGTTGTTGTTGCCAAGTGTTCAAAGGTTTTGAAGGGGATGGACAACTTCAGGGTCGAGTTTTTGCCTTTGCTACATCTGAAGAGAATCATGTTTGCAAATGTTCAGGTGTTGACACATTCTAGGGAATGAGGACGAGAAGTCTGCAGTTCATCAATGCACAACTTGGTGGTTGAAGTGGCAAATGGTTTGTCTTAATTTCCAGATTTTGAAGACATGAAGAGATCATGTCACACTCATGCATCCAACAAATCGACAACAATTATTTTGTAGGGTTTTCAAAGGACCCGTAGAAAAATTAATGTTTGAAAAAACATTTGGTTATGAACGGAAAGCTCTCCGAAGCACGAATTTTGATGAACAAAGAAGGCATTTTGATTTTATTTTCCTTCATCATCAGTGGAGAAATCTTGAGTTAAACCTTTGTCATCTCGCAACATGTTCATATACCATGTTTCAGGCTATAAAAGCTACAACATATCTACTTTTATTAAGGTTGTGGTGAAGTGTATTCTTTCCATGAAAATGTAGAGGTTGGAGGAACCATTACTTTCTTTTTTATAAAAACAGAGGTTCTAGATGGATGTCAAGATTATCAAGTCAAATTAGAACCTTCAAAGATGTGCTAAAAATGTTGTTTGCATTCAACAACTCTGCATGGCTTCGACAAGAAGATGGATTGCCTGAAGAATATTCTTTATGGGGTTTGCTAGATTTATCTGGTTTGGAAATATTCGTATTGATGGATTTTCAGGAATTTTTAATGCATGCAATTATTTGGGAAGTGAACCTGTTGAATAAATTTTGAAGAAGTTGAAGCCTTCATATTGTTTCTCTATACATCGGCACACTAAATTTGCAGCAGTTGTTCAACATGAGGAGAATGGACCTATCACAAAATTTCTTGCACTGGATAAGTGTCTTCCTGGCTACAATTTTATCTAGGTTATTGAAATAGAATCTCATGTAGGGCCGCATGAGATCCATTATGATGAAGAATGGCTTGCAATAACACAAGCATACAATCCTTATTTTTCAAGGAAAGACAACCAACCCAACATCTCTCGGTCATGCTCTTAACCCACAAACAGAGACAATTTTACAATTGTTGGATTCGTATTACCTTCTGACTCTTCACCTGAGCATGCCACACCAATATTTTTGTTGTACAACTTATGGAGGCAATATGATGCACACAATTGGTTACATATATTCACGACAAAAAGCAAAACAACAATCAAAGCCAGTACAAATCAGCATGAGGAGGTTCCTATTTAGAAGCAGGTGATTTGTTTCTCGAAGATACAGAATCTAACACTTGGTAGCAGGTGACAGTTGAGTATTATTTCAATATCCTTTCCAAACTTTTGGCGGCTAACTATACTTTGTTTTGGCATCCTTAGTTGTCGAAAGCACAGAGATATAAAAAATATCAACAAGTGGCAGAATTTTGGTCAAGTGGATTTCTTCTAGATTCTTATATGATGACTCGTAACTTATTTAGCAAAGATGATTCAAGAAAATCTCTTTTTCCTCAAGGAAAATTTGTGTGGCACTTGAGGACTCAATTTTAGATGGGATCCAATCCCCTAGAAATAGGATCAAAGTTTTAGTTGTTGTATTTGATTTTACTTAGAGATTTAATTAGATTAGAGATCCATTTCCTTAGGATCTAGAGGTGTATGTAAACCTTATTTAAGCCCTCAAAGGATATCATGTAGAAGGGAAGAGGTCCGAGAGGGTGAGGCCTGAGAATAATTTGATGAGATAGCTAGCCAATATGTGTCATTGTAATCCTAAGGGCATCTTATTCTGTGATCGCTTATGACATTGAAGATCTATGACAATTGTTTTTATCAGATTGTGATTTCCCTTGTTTCTCACTCTGTTTTTCATCTTCCTTGTTTTACACTCTGTTTTTCATCTTGCTTGAACAAATTGAAGACATTGAGAATCAATGGCTGCTCATGGATAATAGATTCTCGAGAAGTAGAGATTTTGTTGTGATTGCCTACTATTTGTGTGTTTTGTTTCAAGTATCATTTCATCCATTTGACAAAGAGAATCTTGGTTTGACGTGCATTCTAATTTTTTTTTATTCCCTATTCTTCTACCAATTTTCATATAAACTTCTTATCTGATATGGGATTTGATTTCCTTCGATCAACATGGTGTTTACTTGACTCCATTCCCAATGGTGTTTTAACTGATCTTCATTTAGCTTGTTATTCTTATTCTTTCTCTTCAATCTACCTAATCCATCTTCTTTCAAAACCCAAAACACATCCTTATTTATAAAATTATTGCAATAACCAAAGATGTGCTAGGCTTGAACCTATAGCAATCTAGGGGCAACTTCTAGCACTAACAGGATGGAAGATGGAGATTCTGTGACAAAGCATCTAAATGCCTTCAGTACTCTTGTAAGTCAACTTGGATCTATTAATATTATGCTTGCAGAAGAAGACAAGTGTATTACTTTATTTTTTTCTTTTCCAGACTCCTGGGATAATCTAGTTGTAGCAATTGGTAGTACCACTCAATATGCATTGAAGTATGAGGATGTAGTTTCATGTTTATTATCAGAAGAGATGAGGTGGAAAAACATGGATAGTCATATCACAAATGCTTTATTTTTAAGAGGTCGTCCCAAAGATAGGGATACAAATAAGTCTTCGGGTGGGGGGGAGGTGATATAAATATAAAGGTAGGTATAAATCCCCAAGAAAATATTTGAGGAAATGATGGAAATGTGGTAAAGCTGGGAATTATAAGAAATATTGCGGGTCTAAGAAAGTTGATAAAGAAAAGGGATTTGATGATGCCTCTTCCAAATAGGAAAAAACCTGCATAGAAGAAGGAGGTGATGTTTACCTACCATCTACATGTACACATGAAGATCGTGATGTATCATTGATCGACTCAAGTGCATCATTTCATATGACTCCTCACATGGATTGGTTTAGTGAATATGAAAAGTATGATGGTGGTGATGTCTTCCTAGGAGATTACTCGACAACCAAAATCATGGGACGTGTAAGGGTTAATTTGTTGTTGAAATATGGAAGGATGCGAACTCTCCCTGGAGTTCTATGCATTCCAGATCTAACCAGGAGCCTAATATTTATAAGTAAGATGGATGATGTAGGTGTGGATACGTTATTGGGAAAGGGCACTTGCAAGATGGTCAAAGGAGCAATTGCATTGATGAGGGGATTTCGATGTGGAACATTGTACAAGTTGTTGAGAAGCACTTATACTGGTGGGTTTAACCGTTTTTTTGTCCCTGAGCAGAGAAATAAAGAAGACAAGATCCATACTGTCCTTGGAAAGAATACCATGCTATGACATCAAATAATGGGACATATTGTAGAAAAGGACCTTCAAACAATACACAATAAAGGTATGGTTGAAGGTATGTCTAATTTCACCCCGGATTTTGATTTCTATTAACATTGCATATATGGTAAACAAAATCGAGTAAGATTCCCATCTGGTGCTACAAGAGAAAAGGGGATCTTAGAGTTGATAAACAATGATGTGTTTGGACATGTGCATGTTCCATCACTAGGTAAATCTGTGTATTGAGTTTCATTCATAGATGATTTCTCAAGGAACAAATGGATTTATTTTCTTAGGAAGAAATCTAAGGTATTTGATAAATTTAAAGAGTTTGAGGCTCTGGTAGAAAACCAGACAAAGAAGAAAATAAAGGTGTTGAGGACAGATAATGGTGGATAACAATCTATATGTGTGTGTGAATATGAATACAAATGAGAATGAGGGTCATATATATACCCACGTAGGGGTGCCCTTTCAGGAAGAAACATGATCTTTCATTATGGAGGTTTCTCTTTATTAATTATTAATTATCGTTTATTGAGTATTTATGTTTGTTACATTTCCCTCCCCTTCATAAATGCTTTGTCCTCAAAGCATATTTATGAAAAAGTCTTATGTTTTTTTCTCTAACTTGTAATGCCTTCACTCGGTTGTTGGTTTCTAAAATTGTTATGATTGATGATACAAGACAATATGAACTTCTAAGTGCTTAGCATAGTTGTTGAACCGCAACAGGATTTGACCATCCTAAATTGATCCTTTGTGGAACAGTGCACTTATATGATTCCCAGATTAATTTGTTCTCAATTGTACTAGCATTAACATTCTTCAGACAATAGGTCAATTGTTTATGTTTTGAGTGAAATTGATAAATTGACTTGCTAATGTATTTTCTTTCATGATTAGGATGTCAATAAGGTGTCTTCATAGCATGAATTCCCTTTATCATCCCTGTAGTGTTCTCAAGATTTACTTTTGATGTTTCATGCACTAGTTTGTTGATAGTTGCATTTTTATTAGCAAGTACACATGTAACTTCCATCGTTTGTACTCCAACATCCGTATATGTCTTTTCTTCAACTGGATTAGAATTTTCTTGAGTCTTGATATTAGCCAGATCTGTATTTGTTCCCTTCACCTCAACTTGGATTTTTTTACTTGAAGATGCTTCCTTCTTGATAAGTTACTCTAACTTATTTTCTAGCGACTTCTTATCATTCTTAAGTTTCTTGATTTGTGTAAGTAGGTTTCGATTATGATTCTTTAAGCATGCAAGTTCTTCATTCTCTAACTTGTCAAATTTGTTTTTGATGTTTTGACTTTCAATTTTTTTAACTTTTAACTTTCTAATTTGTTTCAGTAATCTTTGATTAAGGTTTTTTAAACGACAAGTTTCTTCATCTTTTTCTGATAATTTTTTCACGAGATCTTGATTTTCTTTTTCTAACTTCTAAATGCATTGTTTTGTGTTATTTGAATTCTTAATACGAGTAAGTAATTTCTAACTGTGATATTTTAAGCGACATATTTCTTAGTCTTTTTTTGCTAACAGAAACTCAAGATCTCTAAATTTTTCTTCTTGTTTCACTCATTTGTCTTCTATCTTTTTAATTCGTTACTCTATATGTGTGTCATTAAGGGAAAAGTTTTGTAACACATTATGCAAATGACATTTTGATTTTTGAACTACTCTCGATAATTATAGTACTCATATGCACAAAAAAAACATTTTACAAAAAAAAAAAATTCTTTATAAAATTTATTAAAAAAAAGAAAATAACAACCTTATTTTTTCTTCTTTAAACTCTTGAATTTCAACTTCTCCACTTCACTTTTTATATATATCCAATCAAATAATAATTATTATTATTATTAATTCAATTTTTATAAATTAACCTTAAGAATAAATACCTTCATAAGTTTTCACTTCACTTATATCTTTCAATCTTTATATTTTAAAAACATTTTAATACTTATTATTAATTCAATTTTTATAAATTAACCTTAAAAATAAATACCTTACCTTCATAAGTTTTCACTTCACCTATATCTTTCAATCTTTATATCTTAAAAGAAATTTAATACTTATTTAAAGTGTAAACTTTCTCACTTTAAAAATATTAAGATGTTGCTTTTTAATAATTACTTTTATGCAATTTAATACTTGAAACTTAGTCTATTAAAGAGATTCTTCTTTCTTTTGACCTCTTATAACTCCTTTAATAATTCATGTTGGCTTTTTAATAATTACTTTTATGCAATTTAATACTTGAAACTTAGGAGATTTTTCTTTCTTTTGACCTCTTATAATTTCTTTAATAATTTTATTTGTATTTATTAATTTTTTAATAATTAGTTTATTTGGTATTCAAATAGTTTAAAGTGTATTATTTTTATTGATTTTTTTTTAAATTATTTTATTTTTTTATCAATTAATTTTTATGATGATGATGATTAACGTCCATTAAAATCTAATTGATCTATCAAACTTTAAAAGGGTAAACGATTACTTGTGATTTTTTAGAATTTTCTTTCTGTACTTGATAATACAACAAGAAAACAACAAAACTGCGAATACTTGCCAATAAATTTATATGAATTTTTGGATATGTAATAAGTGTTAATTTGCTCAAGATCATTACATGAAGTAATGGAAATATCTCATGTTAACGTGATCTGTTCAAGAAATGATGTTCAAATGATTGAGAACATTAATTGAAGTAATAAAGATATCGTTTGACTTAGAATTCTTATGAAAAGTTTTCATATGTGAAATGATCCGTGAGTTAGGAAGTTGAACTCATATCCATTTCAATGTTCATTAATTAACAATGATCGTTTATTAACTAGCCAATGCCAAGGGTTATTTACAACATGATGAATAGCTTGAAACTGCATGAAATGGATCACCCAAACCAAATGAAGGCTAAGGATACCCGTGATGCACGTCAATTTTGTAGGATAGAGTCGTGAAACATTATGCACTCGAGAGTATATTTTGGGATATGTTCAGTCTGTCCAAGGTATTTATTAGCATATTAGACTATATTAGTTTCATTAATAAAATTATAGTTATGATATTAAGCATTATATCCATTTCTTAAATTTATTTTAAAAATTATAATTAAATATAAATATATAAAAATATTTAAATTTTTATATAATTTTTATTATAATAAAATTTCTTAAAATAAATTCAAATATTTCCATTAAATTAAATTCAAGGTTACATAATTATATTCAAATAATGTGTTAGCAGAAAATATAAATAGAAAACCTTCTAAATTTTTATTTGAAAATTAATTTATTAATCAATTATTTTTGAGATATCTTATTTTCATTTTTATTTAAAAATTAATTTATAAACCAATTATCTTTAAGATATCATGTTCTCTTTTTAGGAAAATATGAATGAAAATGTCACTACTACTTTATATTTAATTAATGTTTTAATTATATAATAATTGTAACATAGAAACTAAATGAAAATATCACTACTACTTTATATATATATATATATATATATACAACATTGAATATGAATAATATGAATACAAATGATAATGAAGGTCATATATATATCCACATAGGGGTTCCCTTTCATGAAGAAACGAGACCTTTCATTATGGAGGTATCTCTTTATTATTAATTAATTTACATTTATATTTTATATTATATCACATATTTATATTTATGTTTGTTACAAAAAGGAAGCTATAAATTTACATAGGTGTTGTGTTGCCCCAAGAAAACTCCTAATTGTTTGGTCATTTCACGCTTGTGTGCATCCTTCCAAACGTTGGTGGAGTAAGACCCAAGGTTCATCCAGAGCTGACAAAAAAAAACACCAAAGCATCGACATATCAATCTTCAGCCAAGGTTGGAGAAGGTCTCACCCGAGACGCTAGGAGGATCATAGAGACCATCTAGTCTTGTGTCGAGGACAAAGGGATAAATACAGAAATATCCATCTGGATTGGCATTCATATAACTCATTGCATCGTGCTTAACATAAGACAAAACAAAAGCAACATATTCATTCAAACACATAATTGACACATCATAGGCTCAAAATCAGTGTGGCTTTATTATCATCTTCATTCCATCGAGCACAAGTATACATTAAGCAAAACATATATTGACAACACCAGGCTCTCATATTCCCTCAGATAATTCCTAGATTTACAATACATTGCACCATATGCATTCTTCTAGAACTTTAACACATGACAGACTTAGACTACAATTAGAGACATTACAATACGACAGAGGATCAAAGTGAGCTCTTAAACAATGAACAACAGTAATGACCTGGTGAATCAACAACCCTTTCTTTTTCATCCTTGCTTCATTTTATATCCTTCTTGGCCCTGGAGCTCTATCTCTGTCAATTATTCTCCACTCGCTCTACTAACTAACAGTATCGCATGCTTTTATCACCTGCCTGCATTCCATGTATCCTTTATGGAATCGAGGAAATATTAACTACATTGGAATCTCATCTTTTGTTTGTTTCAAGTTCCCTTGTGTTGCTAGCAGTAATCATTTGGGGAGATTTCCCCACGGTTCCTTTCTTTATTCCAATGTGTGTTTTCTATATTTTCGACACGCATCCCAAAAATTTCTCAGGTGTGCACTTCTTGTCAATCTTAGCACATTGGCTTGGGCACGTGCAAAACTAGAATGAGCACACACAACTTTGTTTGTCTCTGTGTGTGATATTAACCCAAAAATCTAGGTGCCAATTGTTGGGATACATGCTCAACTACATACTTAATGGCATACTCATTTTTTTTTCCATTTTTTCTAGTATTTAGGAGGATTGTTATGTATAGCATGTCTATTTATAGCGGGTCTATTTTTGGCCAGTGGTTGCCTATATGTAATACCATGGGAAAATACAGTGGGTTTCCAAAACCATGGGCTCATAAACCACCATTAGGAAAATTCTTATTTTGTATCCACCAATAAGAAAATTCCTATTTTTTAGAAGAAGAGTGTTTATTTCCTTAATTTAGGAGATACTTCATATTTCATGGCAAGAGAGCACACTCGAGTGAGAATATTTTTCTTCTAAGGAAGTGTGCATTACCCATGTTATTCTTGGAGTTAACCCATTTCACTTATTTACCTATTTTTAGTGACTTTCCATATTTATGAAATTCTCTCTCAATTAGGACTTTAGTTCCATTCTTGGACTCTAATCTTATTTTAGGAGAGTTTTTTTTATTATGGAATGCATGTTGACTTCGTGTAGAGTTCTCACTGAGTTCACACCTATAATTTTTACCTTTTCTTATTATTATAAACTTTTGACTTTAATTAATTGTTGCAAGTGAGAGAGGTTGCACATGGAAACCCCAACCTAGTGTGCATTACTCCTCTTGTGGAGATTCCTATATATTGTACTCATGATTAATGATTAATACAATGTGATTCGATTTGGTTTCTTAGTCTCTTATGTGTGAATATTGATTTTTTTTTTATCTCTCCTCTCTTTATTTTGCAATTAACAAGTGTAGTATTTCCTACTCACAATTAGGTCTTTGAGTGTGGTTTAATATTACATGGTATCAGATCCATTATTGTGAAGGAGTAATCATTTATATTTCATGTTTATAGATTAGATTGGACAACCCACATAGAACTATGGATCAACCATCTTCTTCAATGATCTCGACACCCTTCAACTACTTTGAGTGGAGGCCCAAGATAGAGCTTTTACTTTGTACCAAGGGTTTGTATAGGGTCACCATGGGGACTAAGGTAGAGCCTACTTTAGCCATAGATAAATAAAATACTTCAACAACATGGATGAAGCCTATGGGATATTTTTCTTGAGCATCTCTATGGATCTCCTCTTCCATGTCGTTACTTGTAAGACTCCTAGCGATGTTTGGACAAAGTTGAAAGATTTGCTAGGAAAGAAAGACAACCTAAGAGGTCATCATCTAGAGAATGATCTACATGCACTGAATCCAAGATATTTCAAGACCCTACATGACTACTTTTGTAAGTTCAAAACTTTTTTTTTTCATGCTAGGGCTTGTGGAATTGATAAGAAAGATTAACAATTAATCTTTTAAATTCTAACCAAACCAGGACCAAAGTATTCTATCTACACTTTTTGTTTTCATACTACTAGGTTAGCTATGGGATCTACATGGAATATGCCATCCATGGATGAGTTCATGGAGTCAGTTATCAATGAGAAGACAAAGCTCATCTAGATAGGGGCACTCAAGAGTTCCAAGCCACGCGCTCTTACAACTCAAGGAAGTTCAAAGAAGAATAATTAGAAGAGCAAGGGTAAGAAGGACCAAGAGAACAATAAGGAAGGTATACAAAATTCCACGAATGAGAGTTCAAGTTCCAAGGCATTGAAGACAAAGAAGGAGAAGACCAAGTGTTCCTATTGTAACAGGGGGTTCCATCGTGAGAGTTCTTGCATTAAAAATACCATAGATCTCATGGTACAATCATTTGAGCAGCATCACCTTGAGGATTGTATTCTAGATAATGCAAGGAAGAACTCATTGGACAAGCCATCATTGGAAGGAGGTAAAGGTTCATATTATCCTAGTGCTTGGGTGCTTGATTCAGGGGATACCCAATCACATGGCCTCATCAGATAGAATTTTCTCATACTTGCATACTTTTTTCAAACCATTGATCTTCATGGGAGATGATTCTCCTGCTGAGGTGTGTGGTAGGGGTAGAGTTAAACTAGACCAAGGATTCTTTTAGAATGTACTTCATGTTCCAAATATTTCAGTGAATCTCCTCTCCATCTATCAAATCACTCATTCATGTCCATGGAAGAAGGTGGAGTTCACTACAGACTCAGTTATTGTTTCCAACTTGTCAGATGGTTCAAAAATTGTTGCCTGTGAGATTAATCACCATTTCAGGTTGTACACCTTCTCTCACTTTACTCATAAATCTGATTGCAGATCTCTTCTAACACATGCTAATGAATGGTCCAGGTTGTGGCATGAGAGGTTTGTGCATCTGAATTTTAAATATTTAGATTATCTTAGTAAAGATGGAATGGTAGATGGATTACCCCACATTCAATACACAAATGGAGTTTGTCAGGGTTGCATACTAGGCAAACATCCTGAGGAGAAGTTCAACATAGGTAAAGCATGGAGAGCATCATCGCTTCTAGAGTTGGTTCATAGTGACATTACAGTACTTTCCCACTCCCATCGATCAGTAAAGATAAGTATGTTCTTACTTGCCTTGATGATTTTTCAAGATATACATGGGTCTACTTTCTTAAAATAAAATCTGAGGTCTTTGAGTGTCTTAAATATTTCAAGCATCTAGTTAAGAACCAAACAGGAAAGAAAATTAAGAATCTTCGTATAGAAGATGGAGGAGAGTATGTGAATAAGGATGTTGAGCATATTTTTTTAGAAGTAGGTATATATTTGCAGCACACAGTTCCATATACTCCACATCAAAATGGGGTAGCAAAGAGAAAGAACATGACATTGAAAGAGATAGATGACTATATGTTGTAGGCTAGAGAACTACCTCAAAATTTATGAGCTGAAGCTACCAACTGTGTAGCCTACATCATAAATTAGTCAAGGGAGTCACCCAATATGAGGCTTAGAGTGGGAAGAAACCAGAAGTCACTCACTTCAGAATTTTTTATTCCCATGCACGGGCTAGGATCCCTTCCTATAGAAGGAAATATATGGAATTTGAGAGTAAAGAGTATATTTTTGGTTGATATCCAGAGAGAGTGAAGGGATACAAGTTATTATAAACTATTTCACATAAATTATTCATTCAGATAAGTATTAAGTTTGAAGAGGGTCCTTCATAGGTACTTTTGGAGTAGTCCACTCCTCCATCTCCACCGCCACTAGTTACGGAACTTCATGAGACTTCTTCCGATCGGATTTTTTATCGGATATATGAATCTAATATCTCTAATATTTCTTATCAACAACAAGAAGTTTCATATCCAAAGAATCTACCATGATGGGCACTACAGACTCTTTAGGAAGTTGGTGATCTAGTGGGTGATCATGTCGATCCATGGACAACCAGATCTCATTTTGTGGAGCCTCTGCAAGCTCTTACTGCCACAAATCCTTTGCTACCTATTTATTGTTATATGGTACTTGGATTAGACCCTTAGTCTTATGTAGAGGCTGAAGGTAACCCCCATTGGGAGGCATCTATGAAATGGGAGTACAATTCCCTGTTGGAGAACAACACATGGGAGTTGGTTCCTCTACCTTCTAACAAGAAGCTTGTAAGATGTAAGTGGATTTTCAAGACAAAGAGGGTTGTTTATGGATAAAATTCAAAGTATAAGGCTTAATTAGTAGCTAAATATTTTTCACATATACAAGGCATTGACTATGAGGAGACTTTTGTGTTGGTTGCCAAGATTGATTCCATTCGGTTACCTCTAGCTATCGCAGCAACTATAAAGTGGGAGGTACACCATATGGATGTGAAAAATGAATTATTATATGGATATGTTAATGAGGATATATATATGAATTAGCCAGAGGGATTTGTTCTGGATCAATCATTAGTTTGCAGATTGAGGAAGTCATTGTACGAACTCAAGCAAGCACCTCGGGCATGGTATGCTAAAATGAACTCTTTTCTTCTCTCTAGAGGCTTTTTTAGATGTAGATCATATCCTAATGTGTGTATGATGAGGAATATAGATTCCCTTTTACTGATAGTTCTATATGTATATTATTTACTCATCATAGAGAGCTCAACCTCCTCCATTATTGTAGTGAAGATCGCTTTGCATGATAGGTTTTCTATGATATATATGGGATTGTTACATTACTTTCTTGGTCTTGAAATCAACAAGAATGTTGCAAGAATAAAAATGTCTCAATCAAAGTATGTCATAGATCTACTTGACAGGTTTCATATGAAAAATTTCAAGCTAGCTCCAACACCATTTCGGTCAAGGGACTAGAGGATGCAAGTGCATCACCTTTGGTTGATTGTACTAGATATCGACATTTGGTGGGGAGTCTTCTCTACCTTACACACTCTTGAATGAACATATCTTGTGCAGTTGGGTCAGTTTCCAGGTACATGCAAGAGCCTCATGATCTACACTGGAAGGTAGAAAATAGGATTCTCGTATATGTCAAGGCGACTACCAGTTTTGGTATACACTATGCCACATGATCTTCCTTAGATCTTGTTGGCTACACATACTCATATTGGATAGGCAATAGCATTGATCATAATTCCACTTTAGGATATATACTCTACCTTGGATCGGGACCTATATATTGGTCAAGTAAGAAGCAATCCGCAATTTCTTTATCATCGACAGAGGTAGACTACAGGGGTGCAGTGAATGTTACTACTCGGATATTTGGTTGCATCATTTTCTTACAGAGTTGGGAGCTCATTTTCATCATCCAAGAGTTATATGGTGTGATAATTAGAGTACTCTTAAGCTATGTAGAGACTGATTTCAAAGGCAATGGACCAAGCACATCGAGGTTCATATGCACTATATTTGAGGACAGATTCAGGATGGAGTCATTGATATGCAATTTTGTCCATCTTCAGAGTAGGTGGTAAGAATCTTCACAAATCCTTTCATCAAACAAAATTTTGTCTCATTAAGGGACATTCTAGGAGTGAGGGACACATTATCTTAGGAACTGAACATGTTAACATTCCTTTTTTTTAGTAGCATATTTTGAGGTGGGGTTTTGTTCCCATTGGTTTTTCCCTTTTTACCTCACTTTTTGTAATTTTTATGCATCTATAATTGTACATAAGTACCTAACATGGATTCATATTTTCAGGACTCATCATTGTGCACACCCTGATTGTGTTTCAAGGGGCGTGTTGGGGTACATGCTCAACTACATACTTAGTGACATACTCATTTTTTCCATTTTCCATACTATTTAGGAGGACTATTATTTATAGCATGTATATTTTTTGTCATTGTTTGCCTATATGTAATACCATTGGAAAATAACATGGGTTTCCAAAACCATGGGCTCATAAACCGCCATTAGGAAAAATTCTATTTTTGGGGGGAAGAGCACTTATTTCCTTAATTTTAGGAGATAATTCCTATTTCCTTAATTTTAGGAGATAATTCCTATTTCATGGCTAGAGAGCGCACTTCAGTGAGAATATTATTCTCCTAAGTAAGTGCACATTACTCATCTTATTCTTGGAGTTAACCCAAATTTTCACTTATTTACCTATTTTTAATGACTTTCCGTATTTATGAAATTCTCTCTCAATTAGGACTTTAGTTCCATTCTTGGACTCTAGTCTTATTCTAGGAGAATTTTTTTAATATGGAATGCATGTTGACTTCAAGTAGAGTTATCACTGAGTTTACACCTATATTTTTTAAATTTTCTTATTATTAGCAACTTTTGACTTTAGTTAACTATTGCAAGTGGGAGAGGTTCTTTTTTATTTGAGCATGCACATGGAAACCCCAATCTAGTGTGCATTACTCCTCTTATGGAGATTCATATATATTGTACTCATGATCAAAAATTAATACAATGCGATTCAATTTGGTTTCTTATTCTCTTATGTGTGAAGATTGATTCTATTGATCTCTCTCCTCTCTTTCTTTTGCAATTAACTAGTATAGTATTTCCTACTCACAATAAGGTCTTGGAGTGTGGTTTAATCCTACACCAACAATCCCCCACCACTATTACTTAGCTCGTCCTCGAGCCAACTTCCTCATGGAATGACCATTGCAATTGTCTTGACTAAGAGAAAATCATCATCATTAGTGGACCCAAACATCAAACCAAGTTATGATTGCAGTCAGTTTTGAGTAAGAGAAAATCATCTATCTAGGCTATTGTTTCAACCTGAAACAGATCCTGGAATGAGTTGAGCAAGCCCCAAGGTAATAAATGGTTGTGGACATCATTTTTCCAAATTCTCAATTATTCCCCTTCGCTAGTGTCTGTGGTGATGAGTGAGGGATTTATTTAAATCACATCACCTAGACACCGATCTCTGAACTAAAATAAAGAGAAGGTGCTAGAACTTCACCTAGTTACTCATGGACCTACACAAAGTAGATCTCACGGAAGAGTTCCATCAAGAGAGAGCATCATCCTAT